>JAVQJF010037777.1:0-14088 GCA_036023855.1 Gadopsis marmoratus
GTCGTATTCTTTTATTCTTTTATTTATTTCTCTTTATATTTCCACATTTATTGTCGTATTCTTTTATTCTTTTATTTACATATTTATTCTTTATTGTGGCACTCCTATCATTCCATAGACATGTTGCTTCGCAGCTTTAACTCCTCAAACACGAAAACAAAACGACATAAAATCACAGGTTTGACTCTTTTCTCTCAGCGTGCGTGAAGCTCGCGACATTAACAGCACAGCACGACGACGGTTTTTCCAAAATAAAGCATTTTCTGGACAAACTGATTAAAGCAACCAGGAAGAGTTCTGCTCTTCATCATCATCATCATCATCATCATTTATTTATCATTTGTTTTGTGGGGCGACTGCTTTCATTTTATTTTTTATGTATCTTCTCGGTTAAATTTAATTTATGGTGGTTTTTTATTCACATTATTTATAGGTTTATTTGAGGGGGCTTGGATTTTTGTTTGCTTTATTTTATTTACGTATACTAGTAATATTACTAATTCAAAGAAAACATTTTTAGGTATTTTTGAGGGGTTTGTAACATTAGAGGCCTCAATATTTATTGTGTATTTTTAATGTATTTATCTCGTCTGTCTTTATTGTGCTTATTTTTAACGTATTTTTAAATGTATTTACCAGTATTTGACCTAATCATTTAAAACATCCTGGTTTCAGCTCTGTAAAGCTTTATTGCAGTTAACTTTCTTCCCTAAATCTTTCTGGTGTTTTCTTGCTGCTGGTTTTATTTTATCCGATAACCTCCCGCTTTTATTGCGAAGGCAGCAGGAGGTACTTCCGGCGCGCCGCTCCGGGTTCCCGCCAGCTTGACTCGGCAGCTGTCTGTCTTCCTCTCTCTTTTAAACCCGACAGAGGCTCCAGCTGGACGACATCCACCCAACTTTGTGTTTAAAGTGTTTTTAAACTCCAGTTTTGGTCCAAACGGTCGTCAAAGTGTAAAATCTGAGGCTTTTCTTCATCAGTGAAGTCGAACATGAGGCATCAGCTGAGTTTCCTGACTCTTCTCTTGGTTCTGACGGAAGCAGCAGTTTGTTCAGAGTTCGGTGAGTTACGAGATAATATGTGGAATAATAAGAGATTTAGGACATAATGAGTCGGAGTTATGAGACGATAAGTCAACATGTGGTCGCTGGTCCTGTAATGTGTCAGAATCTGTGACGTTATGACGCGTTGAGTCAAAATACTGAGATTATCAGTCAAAACTTCGACTCAAATCCTTTGAGTTACAATATTTGTTACTAATTTATTACTAATTAAAATGATGAGACAGTAAATCAAACTGGATTCACGAAGTCTTCCTATTTCATGTCAAATCATCTGAAACATGTGAAAGTGAGTCACAATTATGAGATTATTAGTCAAAATATGTCAAAATCTGGATTTAGTAAATCACAATTTCATATTTTGTATCTTAGTTTGTACTTAATATCTGATCATTTTAATAAGATCATAAGTCAGTTCAACATTTCAACACAATTGTGACTTTCTGCTCGTATCTACGAGGAGTTTGACTCTGACTCATGGCTCTGAGGTCGTGTTCCCTCTGCAGCGTCTCTCAGGTTGATGCTGGATGACTTCGACGTGCTGCCTCTCTCCAGCCTGCAGACTCACTCCGTCCGCCGCCGCGACGTCCAAACGCAAAGCCGCGTGGAGAAGCTGCTCAGCTTCAGCGCCCTGCAGAGGTCAGAGTTCACAGGTTTATCTTCAGGGTTACGACGCCAGTTCACCTCTTACCTTATCACCATGGCAACTCATCCGGAGCAGGCTGTGCTGGAGCTGGGTTGGTGTATGAGTTGATGACCAGCGTCACCGGGCCGAAGCAGAGAAGCGGCAGATATTATGGGATGTTGAACTGGCTTGTAGTGCAGGACTCTGTGTGTGTGTGTGCAGGCAGTTCAGACTGTACCTGAGGACCAACGACCAGCTGTTCACCGACGACTTCAGAGCTGTCGTTGTGGACGAGGACGGTCGAGAGCGAAGCTACTCGGTCAACAGACACAACTTCTTCACGGGACACGTCATCGGTAACACTGATCATCCTGGAACTCAAAGACCTTTCAAGGACGCAGTCACGAGTAAAACGCCGTATTTGTGTTTCTACTGTTCCAGGGGAAGAAAACTCTCGTGTCCAGGCTCATATCGACGACCACGAGTTCTCGGCTCACATCCTGACCGATGAGGCAGAGTACAACGTCGAGGTGAACGTAGACAAAGTTTCCAGCCGCAGAGCAACAAAAACATGCAGAAAAACTCCCACATCAGTTTGATATGTGGAGTAACGAACACGTTTTATTATTCACTAGTTTCTGCCGTCAATAAAGAAGATTATTGTTAGTCGCAGCCCTAAACATCAGCATGCTAACATGCTATATGTTTAGCAGGTATGATGTCCACCATCTTAGCTTAGCCTGTTAGCATGCTAACATTAGCTAGATAGCAGTGAACACAGAGTGAAGCTGAGGAAGTTACAGGAGTCGAGTCTCGACAAAAGTAGAGCATGAATAACTTTTTCCAGGTCCGAGTGTGAAGGCATTGGTTTGATTCTGGACGTGGTTCTTATTTGATAAAAGCAGGACTGGACAACTGTTTAGATCTGTGGTGCAAAACTCAGATCTGAATCTAATATGACGCCCAGATTTCTGGCAGCGGGTTTCACATTAGCCGCTAATGATCCGAGGTCACTCTTAATATGACTGACTGAATCTGGGGGGTTTATCAATATGATTTCTGATTTTGAATTATTGAGAATTCTGTGCCATCCAACAGTTGAGACATTCTGAAACAGAGCTCGGCTGTTTGGGTCATCAGGACTCAGAGGAAGGTCTATCTGTGTGTCGTCTGCATAGCGATGAAAAGAGACGTTATAACGTTGGATGATTTTATTGAGTGGAAGTATGTAGATTGAAAATACATTTGGACCTAAAATTGAACCTTGTGGTACACCACAGGTAATATGAGTTGTAGACGATGAGTGTGACCCTGTGGTGACCGCAGGTTCTTTCTAGCAAAGAAGAATAGCTCTTACCTCTTCTTTTTTCTCTCTCTACCCAACCGGTCGAGGCAGATGACGCCCACCCAGAGCCTGGTTCTGGTTCTGGTTCTGCTTCTGCTTCTGCTTCTGCTTCTGCTTCTGCTTCTGCTCGAGGTTTCTGCCTGTTAAAGGCAGTGTTTCCTTGCCACTGTCTCCTAGTGCTGCCCATGGTGGAAATGTTGGGTCTGTACATATAGAGTTGGTCTACACTTGCTCTATATTAACAAGTGCTATGAGATAACTCTGTTATGATATAGCGCTATAGAAATAAAACTGAATTGAATTGAAATGAATTATTGGGAGTTATGAAAATGTGATGTAGAAAACAAGGTAGTGCTTCAGTCAAAATTCAGATTTTCAAGACCTATAATGTATTGATATAAGCAAAACCCTGAAAGGTGGTCTGCAAATGAAATGTTGGATTTTATAACATTACAGGGTAAATGAAATAATTGTGAGAATAAAGCAGAGGGACAGAAAACATTGGATCAGCACAGTTCCAATGACTTCTTTAGGTTAGAGAAATATCATGGCAATAATTTAACTCAGCAACTAGACACCAATGTTTTATTGTAGAGAGACGTCTTTGTTAAGGGAAGAGTAGTATTATACCAGCCAGAGGGAACTCACGTCTCACATATACTGCACTCTCTCTGTTTGTGGATAAGAAGATGTAAGAACTTAGTTATTAATTGCATTTGAAAGAAAACGACACATGCCTGGTGTTATGAACAGCTGTGATGTGGGAGGGCTTCTCTCTCCACTTCACTGCCCCAAATACTCCTTTTAAAGTTAACTGGAAAAAGCTGTCTTTTTTTTTGCTGCTACTTATATTTGGAATTTTGTGCCACAGATGTTGGAGGACATGGACATGGATACTGACATGCTCCTGCTGCTGCCTCCTCTCTCTTTCACCACAAGTTGAGGTGTAATTTCAGCTTCTGACCCAAGTGTCTCTTACAAATTAACAAAAATAAAACAAACAACATCAACAGTTTGTCTTTCCTAATTGTCTCTTTCTTCCGTTCTTCTCTCTCCGCGCTGGCTGACTGTCTTCTCCCACAGTCGCCCTCCTTTCTCTTGGTGCTCTAATTCCCTTTTATGTTTCACCTGGCAATCAGGTAACTCATTCCAGCTGGGTAGCACCTGTTCTCCTGGCTGCCCAGCTGCACGTGGGTTTGTAGTTCTTGTCCCCTGATGTACGAGTTTGTAGTCCCAGAGGCCTCCATCCGGCCGGCACATACTCTGTGTCAATGACCCGGCCTCTTGCAACGTCACAGTTGGTAGTGAACATCTGAAGTGTTATTGTGAGTAAGTGTGTGAGGATCGCCTGTATTGGGTCAGAAAACATCAGGCTTCATTTGGAAAACACATCTGTCATGGAATGTGAGGCTCAGCAATGTTTCTTTGAATGAGAACGAATGTCATAGTGATGGCAAGCAGATGTCAATAACCTGAATAATTCAATGAAAACTTTCCTTTCCTCTGCAGTTACCGCTGCCCTCAACACACCCTTTTTATCAACATATTTACAATTTGGAAAAATAATAATTCTGTTTGTTGATAACTGAATGTCAAATTAATTAGCGAAAGTATAGAAATGTTGTGGTGATACATTTAGATCAAGCATAATCTCTTATCAAGTCATTCACACTTGCACTAATAGCAGCAAACTACTGTGCAAGGCTCTGGCCTAAAACCACTGGGAGCAGTTTGGGGAGACACATGGACAGGAGGAGACTCGAACCACCAACCCTGCCATTAGGAGACAACCTTTTTTACTTGGTAAGACCACATGCACGTATTTGTTCCATTCAAACCATCCAGGGGTTACTTGTGTACACTCAAAAAGGTACATGAGGTACCCAAATACTCAAAAACTCTGTACTAAACTCTGACTCAAACTACTCCAGGTTCTGTCCAATGACAGTTCTGGCCTTGTGAATGAGTTAATTCATCCTGCTGGCACATCTAGCGCTGATGTTGCCCCCCCGGCAGACCACAGCACAATAGGTGGCGCTAGCAACCACAGACTGGTAGAAGATCTCCAGCATCTTGTTGCACACATTGAAAGATTTGAGCTTCCTCAGAAAATAGAGTCTGCTCATCCCCTTCCTGTATACAGCGTCGGTGTTGGTCCTCCAGTCCAGTCTGCTGTTCAAGTGGACACCCAAGTACTTGTAGTGCTCCACAGTGCCATCCTCCTCACCCATGATGTTTTTGGGCTTGGTTGTAGTTCTAGTCCTCCTGAAATCGACCACCAGCTCCTTGGTTTTATTGTCATTTAGGAGCAGATGATTCCTGCTGCACCACTCCACAAAGCTTCTCCACCAGTTCCCTGTACTCAGACTCCTGCCCATCTATACTACACCCCACCACCACCGCAGAGTCATCCGAGTACTTCTGCAGGTGGCATGCTTCAGAGTTAGACTGGAAATCTGAGGTGAGGGAGCTCCCCAGCCACACATACTGGGGCCTATCTGACAGATAGTCAGCGATCCATGTTAACTGATGATCCATGTTCCTGATGTTAACATTAATAGGAATAATAGTAGTATCAATACAATAGTAATACTAATAAGAGCAGTAACAATAATAGCAGCAGTGGCAGCAGAGCAAGACCAAGGGGCAGCAGCTCCACATCCACACATCCGGACTCCACAGACTTGAAGCTGTAGATTAAAGTTGGGACTTTGATATTCATGCCTGAAAGTGGACCAAACTGTTGTCATTACAACAAAATCAGATAAGTGCAGATGCTGATAAAATTGTATTTATTACATTTAGTAAATAACAGCCGTTGTAAGGCAGAGTGAAAAGACTTTGTAGCTGCTTCCACATTTAGGAGAATTAAATGCAACAACAGAATTTAGTTTGAGACAAACATTGTGGTTAACAGTTGTGATCGGTCTCCACAGATGACACACCGTAACTCATGTAATGAAATCTTGTGTATAATCGTGTGTTCAGGTGACGCTCAACCCGAGAGCCTGCAGGTCATCAGCACTGCAACAGACTGCAATGACTACACAAAAAGGTCCAAGATGGCTTGTCTGGATCATAGACTGTATATAAAGACGACATGACTGCTCCCCAAAAGTGAGGCCAAAACATCTGGATCTCCCCCTGGTGGCAAGCTGCAGTACAGGTCATAAACCACGTTAGCGGATTGGACATGGGCCAAACTATACGTCAAATAAGATTTTCATTTTAGGTAGTTGTTATTATCACACTGATGTTTGTTCAAGAGTTACCTTTTCTCACCAATTTACTTATTTGAAGCTATAAAATGGGGGTGTGACATGATTGACAGCTTGTGGTGTGGTTCGGGCGGGACCTCGATGCTGCACAGACTCTGTTTTGAACAGTGGGAGGACGTGGAGACGTGTCGTCCATCTTTATATACAGAAAACTCCTACTATAACTTCTCTATGGTGTTAGAGTCGGATAATTTAGCCACTAACTAGGTTTAACTGTATTCCGCTGCCAGCTGGCGTAACAGAAGAATATCCAAATTACCCAAATCCTAGCTGTAAAGTAGCCCCTATGGTTCCCACAGAAAAGCGGCTGTGAGCTTTATCAGACAACCAGATGTACATTTGCCAACCAGTTTGTCTTCTTCCTTGATGTTTTTCCTCTTGTAAAACTGAAAAACACTGGTTGAAAACACTTCAGAGGACAACAGCATAAATGTCACCTTTGTGTCGCATGCAGAAAAGAAACCATTCAAAAACTGAGCTAGCTATAAACATACTGCTGTCTCAGATGATAAAGACATAAATGAAAGGTTTGTCAGTTTCATAGAGCGGCATGCTTTTAGGAGATTATTCCCTGTCATGTCCGTTCCTTCATGAAGGTCAAGCACAAGAAGTCAAACGATCCGAAACACTGAAGGCTAAAAAAGGAATGTGTTTTTCTGCAATGGATCGAGTCGCTCTGCCAAAAAGTTGATTTCTTCATGATCTGTGCAGACGAGGCCAATAAAAAGGGCAAAGTGTGTGTGTGTGTGTCCTGTCGCCACAATGGCAGCAGATGGAGCTGTCTGCAACCTGTTCGTATGATCCTCTGAAGCCTCGCTGATTGGCTGGGGTGGCAGGTAGGACAGCTGCATGCAGATCACTGAGGAACTAACACCAAGCTCATCTTAAGGGATCTTCTCATGCTGGATCTGGTAGTAACAAGCCTGGAAGTGGAGAAAACAAAACAGATCATTGAATGATTTTATACATTTTTGCACTCTCATCAGGCCAAGCACTACAGTGTATTATTTAATCACGCAACAAAGAGAAAACTAATTATATGAAATTATTTCCACATATTGTAACAACTTCCAAGCTTTGTGAATGCTTTTTGGTTGAGAAATTGGTTATGGCAGCTGAATTAACTGCGGCATTCTGTTTATGGAGTTACTGGCAGAAACCAATTCCCTCCAGGTTTTAATGGAGATGAATTAAAGTGAAGTTAATTTCATGGAGCAGAGGCTTCGGTATTTTCCCTTTTGTCTTTCCCAGAGTTAAACTTTATTGTTGGACCAGCAAAGGGCCAGTATGGCTTCGGCAATCTGCAGGTGGATGACGTCGTCCAAAACTGGACTAATGTGCTTTAGATTATAACTTTTATTTCAGCCGCATTTTCTACAACATCTCATGGTTGCATTTCTTGAAAAAAGTTGCACATAAGTGGTTTTAAAAGACAAATACTGTACATGCATTACAGTGTTATGCAACGGTTATAAAGTGAGTTGTCACCACGGTAATGGGAGCTTGTTTACGCAGGCCTTCAACCCAGATTCGTCTATTGGGACAATTGAGACAACGTTCTGAGTTTGTTGTGTTAGTCTATTTGATGCTAATTTCCAGAGGAACTGATCCAAGTAAATGTTTATTATTAATTTATTACACTCAGAATATGTTGACTTGTGTTTTGTTGATGTTAGAAAAATATTCTACTCGAGACCAGGTTGAAAATCATCAATCAGGTTACTTTATTCTTGTGCAAGAAGGAGCAGAGGTATATCTGTTCAACAACTCACACAACACTAAGTTATGCTGCTCAAAGGACTGTTTCTTCAGCTTTTATACCTGGTGACACCCAAGTTTTACAACAGGGCATCACTACAGCCTAACCAGCTCTTCTTTATCTCCGAAATGCAAGCCTGGAGGCTTAGTGATAATTAGGACATTTACATTAGAAGCCTGGGGACTGAATAAAAGCTGAGGTTTTAAGGTCAAAAAAGTTCTAAGACAATGCAGTCATTTAAATAAGAATGCAGCTCTGCAGACACTGTGTCTGGAATTCTTAGGGCGAGTGAACATACAGATAATACATCCTGTGGTCTCAACTGTTACACAATGTGTTCTTCACTGTCACTAAGGTATTTAACACAAACAAGCATTATTTTCCAACCATAACAGCCGATACAATCAAGGTTAATGTCAGTCCACCAACAAACAGCTAATAGGCTGAGTAGCTGGCAGATGTGAAAATACATTTCAAAAATCATACTAATTTTCATGATGTACTGTTGTAATGATTTTAATGCAGTAATGTTTACAAGATATCATCTTAGCCACGCAGTGTTAAATAAATTGAAATAAAATGGTCTTAGAGGACCATCACTCAGTAAATTCTGTAGGACACATATGATTACAGCAGACCGAAGTCAGACCAAGAGACAAACATCAGAATACACAAATAAGGCTGTTAAAAGCAAATTATTTCTCAAATTAGAAGAGTTTCCTCCTTTATATGACAAAGGTTTCTTGCATATGTTGCATTTTGCTGAAGTTTCAACAGAATAAGTCCGAACAGCACTTCTTTTCCTAGAACTCGTTCTCTTGACCTGTTCAATTCAACCCAGAATCTTCTCGGTCTGCACTCTGCACCTCATCTAGTGCAAAGTCTGGAGGTCGGGGAAGGGTGACGGTTCACCACCTCCTTGGACACAGCCTGTCTTTTGACAGCCTTATTTGTGTATTCTGATGTTTGTCTCGTGGTCTGACTCTGCTGTAATCAACAGCTCTGAGGTCACAGAGACACAGACCCACATCATATGTGTCCTACAGACTTTTATTTCAATTTATATAACACAGCGTGGCTAGTTACTGCATTAAAATCATTACAACAGTGCATCATGAAAATTAGTATGATGTATTGTCACACTGACACAATGATCTTGGGACAAACAACACAGTGTACTGAGCTGTAAAGTGAAAACGTAGCAAAAGTTGTATTTTTTAGTGTGTGTGAGTCCAGAACAGACGTTAATAAACCAGCCATTGTTTATTGCCTCTGACTCAAAGAAAGAGTAGTTCATTTTACTGAACGGAAGTTAGTGAACTAAGTCCGGTTAACGACTCGGTTACCCATCACTAGTCACGTGCAAACATCATCGATATCGTATCAAAATGGCCACTGACGTCTGACCTTTGATTGACACCTCGTTTGACCCAATAGGAGCGTCCACAGACGACGATAGCCAATGACAGTCCGCATTGCACGGAAGTGCACGCCCCTTTTTTTCTTTCGGGGAAATTTCAAAGCTCCAGGTAGGAATCTTCCGCTGCTGCTGCCGCTGATGCTGCCAGGCCGACAGAGACGCTGCTGGAGACGCTATGATGGCAAACAGGACACAGAAAAGGAAACGTATCCTGCAGGAGGCGGTGCAGGAACGTATCCGTCCTGACAGCGACCAGTCTGGGGAAGACATTTCCGATGAAGACAGCGACTGTTCGTCTGTTGACTCCGTGGCAGAGGCGATGTTTCTGGACGGAGGAGACATTGTTCTCGACAAGTATTTGATCTTATTACGTTCTATGTGTGTGTATATATACGGATGTGACTGTGTGTTGAAGATGGCCTTTCCCTGTAACACTGTAGTAACACAGGATCACGGTTTTGTAAATGGCTAACTGTTATTTCTTCATGGTCTCGTGATAGGCAGTCATCTGATCGAGGTTCAGATGAGGATTGGGAGCCGGACGCTGCTCCCCCAGCCAGCAAGCGGCCACACGGGGTGGGGCAGCAGGACGGTACCCCATCAGGAGGTAGCAGCAGTCAACCCGCTTCGTCGAGCAGCATTTGCGAAGAGAAGTGGAAGAGCGTTGATGATCCAGACGTTACACCACCACAGCCCACCTTCAGACCCACCAATTCCCCAGGACCCCAGCTAATCCGCACAGCGGCCTACACAGCCCTGCAGCTCTTCCAGCTGTTCTTCACAACATCTGTTTTACAGACAATAGCCCATAACACTAATGATTTTGCATCAACGCATCGTTCGACACCATCCAACCCATGGGCTGATCTGACAGTGCAGGACATGCTTTCGTACCTGTCCTTGGTGATCTACATGGGAGTAATCAAATGCTTTAACTTTACGGATTACTGGCGTGGAGGTAAGCTGTACAGCTTGACCTTCCCGAAGCAGGTGATGACTGGGAAGAAGTTCTTCAGGATCTGCCGATCCCTCCACCTCAGTAGCTTGGAGGCGGATGCTGCTAACGAGCAAAGGAGAGGAACAGCATCCTTTGATCGGCTCTGCTGCATAAAGCCGCTCTACAAGGAGATGAGGGACGCCTGCATAAGGAACTATCACCCTGGCCAGGAAATTGCCATTGATGAGCGCATGGTTGCCTCCAAAGCGCGCACAGGACTGAAGCAATACATGAAGAACAAGCCTGTTCGCTGGGGCTACAAACTTTTCGTTCTGGCGGACTCCAGCTCTGGGTACACGTGGGACTTTTTTGTATATGAGGGAAAGTCACAGGGAAACAGCAGGAAGGGGCTCAGTTATGACTCCGTGATGGAGCTCATAGACACAAAGTCGCTGGGCACCGGCTACAAGCTCTTTGTGGATAACTTTTACACAAGTCCCGACCTTTTCCGTGACCTCCTTCAAAAGAGGATCTGGGCGTGTGGAACCATCCGCACAAAGAGAGTTGGGTTTCCTAAGACGAAAGTCAACAGTCTGGACTCCAAATCTCCGCGTGGCAGCATACGTTGGATCAGGAAGGACTCCCTCCTCTTCGTCCAGTGGCGAGACACGAGGGATGTCTTCTTGTGTTCAACGCTTCACACGGCCCATGCAGAAGACACCGTGCAGAGGAGAGTGAAAGGCGGAGATGGACACTGGACATCGAAGGAAATCCCAGTTCCTCCAGCTGTGAAAGACTACAACCGGTACGCACTTCACATTCAACCGTGTTTTATCCCCTTTAAAATGTCATCATTTGTTGGCTTGATATTTATGTCTTGGTGTTTTTATTCGACGCTTGTTGTTCTTTCTGTCATCTAGGTTCATGGGTGGAGTGGACCTCTCGGATGCCCTGATAGGGTACTACAAAGTCCTCCACAAGACACAGAGGTGGTACAGGACTTTTTTTTATCATTTCGTGGACATTGCAGTTGTGAACGCCTTCCTCCTCCACAAAGACTTGGCAAAACATAAAGGACTAGTGCCGCTGAGCCAGAAGGCGTTCCGGGAGACCCTTGCCTTGGAGCTGGCAGAGGCAGGGTCTCCCTCCACAGCAAGACCTGAACCACCTCCTGCTCCACGCCAAGCACATCACAGGCTGGTGCACATCAGCGGGCACAGCACTGCTGGCCGGCTGAAGTGCCGGCACTGCCATGCGAAGACTCCACAGAAGTGCTCGACCTGTGATGTGCCTTTGTGTTTCGTCCCTACACGTGACTGTTACAACGAGTGGCACGTTGCTCACAACATGTAAAAGCTCCTGGAAATGATGTAAATAGTTTGCTGCCTTTTCTTAGCATTTCTTTTCACTCTTATATCCACAATGTTTTGTTTCAAGAAGGAGAAAAAAAGCACTAGAATGTGTTTTTTCTTCGTTTGCTATGTGTCAGAACTACTGAAAGTAAATTTTGGATACCTCTAAGTGTCACCTTTCGTTAGAGTCCAAACGTCTGACTGTACGTTCAAACGTTCAAGAGTTCTAGCCTTTTTATCCCAGGTACGTTCCCATGGTTACCAAGGGTCCTTTTGGAGTCATGTTACATGACACTTAACATTTCAAATCAATATTCAATCGCTTTTAATGTGTTTTCAGTCTCTGCAAATCAAAAGCATGTAAATTTACTCAAGTACTTTACTTAAATTAGATTTTGATGTACTACATACTTGAGGTATGTCATTTTATGCAAGTTCATACTTCTACTTCACTAGATTTCTGAGGCACATATTGTACATTTAGGTTACAGCTGTAGTACAACTTGAGATTTCACACACAAAACATATGATCATTTTAAAAAATGAGTAGCAGTGGTACTAAACAGCCCGTATAATGCTTTAAGATGTCGTGTATAACAGCAAAACAAATCAGCTGATAAAACAGAATCAGGATGAAAACAACAGGATGGATCAATAATCTTGATAAGGACACTTCAAACTTGTTCATACTTGACCTTTCTTTATGTAGAGCCACTGTTCCAATAGAGCTGCCCTATATCGCCATCATGTGGAATTTATATGGCATTGCAGGTTTCAACAACTATTAAAAGTTGCAGTTCAAACTTTGCACAAACCTGCTGTGCCCATGTGTGTTATGGATAATGTAAACAATGAGTTACCATAAATTCAAGCAGGAGCTGGATATGTTTAATAGAAACATGCCAACATCCTAGCTGTTTACTTTTCATGTCATTTAGGACATGTAGTCCTCTCCACCCAGTAGGCAGAGCACATGTCACAGGTGGTGCAACAAGCAGGTCCAGCCAGAATTGAGTTGCACCTCAGCCCAGATTCTGTTGCGGCTGTTTAGACGGAGGACTTAGTTTCTTTAATTGTGTCTGACAAAAACTTTAACATGGCTCAATTCTTTCAATTGAAACTTTACTCTGGACATGGACTGGAGTATAAATAGACTATAGATCACAGGAAGCACAGGAGTGTGTATCAGTCCGATCGCACTACCTGCCTTTGACATGACGGAGAAGGAGGTTGACTCACTTAACTGCAGGAGAACTTGCTGTTTGCCTCCATCATCTCGGCAGAGGACCCCGTGGCTGCGCTGAGTGTGTTTGAGGACATTGGAGTCAATGAGCAGATGTATATAGTCATATGTTCAATGATGCTGCCACTGTGGTGAGTACAGGGAATGTGTTTTTTGTTGGTTTGTGTGGACTCTTTCTATAAAAATAGATTGTTTGCCATCTAGTCATAGAATACTAATGTGCTGGGTGATAAGTGTTATTCTTGTGAGGCATCCTCTTTGGCCTTCTGCTTGGATTCGTGGCTGCGTTCACAACACGTTTCATGCACAACGTCCGTCAGATGGAGCCCCTCTTCAGTACAGCTGCCTGGCGTGCCTGGTGGCCGAGTGCGTTGCCACCTCCAGCATCTTGGTGTGAGTGTAGGCCAAACACAACTGTCTACAAAACACTTGCATTCAACAGGTAGTGGTGGAAGAAGGATTCAGGTGCTTTAAAGAAATACCACAGTGTGAAAATACTCCATTACAAGCAAAAGTCTTGCATTCAAGGTTTTACTTTAAAAGTACAGAATTGTGCACATTTTCAGTCAAAATCTGTTTGGTATATTTTGCACTGGGAAAATTAACCTAACAGCCATATTAGGGGGAATGTGTAGAACTTCTATTTAAGATAAGATATGATCCTCCTTTATTAGTCCCTCAGTGGGGAAATTATGAATATGGATATGCACATATGACTATTGTATTGCACAATGTGTGAGTTATCAGTTCTCAGTTCTGGGTGTGGGGGCTACTGGGAGCAGTGCTGGTTGTAAAGTCTGACTGCAGCAGGAAGGAAGGATCTGCTGTATCTCTCCCTCACACACTGCGGGTGAAGCAGCCTGTCACTGTGTCCATCAGAGACGATAGCTTGGTCATCAACCACCTCCACTGGATCCAGGGGGCATCCCAGGACAGACCTGGCCTTCTTAACCAGCTTGTTCAGTCTCTTCCTGTCAGCAGTCGAGATGCTGCTGCCACAGAAGACCACACCATAATAAATGACTGATGGCACCACAGAGTCAAAGAAGGTCCTCAGCGGTGTCCCCT
>JAVQJF010037782.1:0-24361 GCA_036023855.1 Gadopsis marmoratus
AATTAATTGTCAGACATTTTGACCACCATATTCATTACAGTCTGCCAGTGTCTTCATATGACCACTGGGGGCACCAAAGTCAGACATTTTCAATTCCTACACATAGTGTGCTTCAAATATAAAGGGTTTTAAAGGAGCAGGTTTTAATTGATCTCCCCACCTGATGGACCAGCCAGGCTGTTCTCTGTGGATCTCTGGGGTTCCTTGAGTTCCTTCAGTTGATCTAAGATCACCTCGGCTCACCCTGTTCACATCCAAATTTGTTATGGTTGCAGAAGGTGGAATGATCTCAGTCACCATGGCCGTAGCATATGCTCTGGTAAAGTCCTCCTCTGTACATAGTTTCTCCAATTCAGGCATGCTGAGAGCCCTGAGCTGCCGCAACCTGCTGCGGGAAAGTTTGTCGTGTTTTCTCTGCCGTACCTGAGGGGTCTGTGGTGCAATCCCATCTGCAGCTTTCCAAACTTCAGCATCAGGATTGTCCTCAGTCAGGGCAGCTGTGTTACAACCTGAATTTGGATGCTCAAGGTTTTTCAGTGCAATGCTAGATGGAGATTTACCAAGAATAGGTGAGCAGGGTGTGCTAGGGATTATATTCTCCATATGAGAACTAAAACTCCTTTGTCGTGCTTGGCCTTCCTTAGAATTAACCAAGCCCATATAACCAGCAATCCTTTGGTTAAGTGAAGCTCTATATGCCAGAGCATAGGACTGATTGTCACTGCTTTTAGCCAGAGGCTTGTCAAAGTTAGCCAGGTTTTCAAAGGACTTTATCTTATTTCTGACAGAGAAGGGATTGTAGTCTGCAGTCAAGGCAGTGTCTGATGAGAAGCTTTGCCTTTCCATTGTCTTTATGTACAGCCTGGATGTGCTGCACTTCAGAGTCTCGCTTGGCTCCACAATTGTACTGGGTTTTGAGGCATTACTTGTGGTTGAATGAGTTTCTTTGATAGAACACAGTGAACTAAATACTGCGTTATTGATCATGCCATTTGTTTTTTCCATCGTGGAGCTGGCAGGAGAAAGCATAGGTGCTAATCTTGCATCTGTGCCTCTTTGAGTGGGTTTGGAGTCTTTTGAATGAACTGTTTCACTCTCTGCCATTACAGGTGATGATAAACCAGATAAGGAAGACAGTCGAACTTCTATAAATGTTCTCTGAGTGGCAGGTGGGTGTGATCGACCCTGTGATTTGGCGCCTAAATGGATGTCCTCCTCTTTGGCCAGTTGTACAGTTTGTAATGTGCCACGTGGAGGGCTGTGCTTTCTTTCACTTGCTTTGGGCAAAGTAAGCTGGATGTCCATATCAGCGTGGTTATCCATCTTCAAATAGCGGGACATGGTTGCCATTGGTGGTAATTTTGTTGACTGGTTCAAAGAAGCATTGGTGTTTGAAGAAACTGGACTTTCACTCCTGGGCTGAAGAGGCTCCTCTGGTGGTTTGTTCTTACTCTTAAAACTTAGGCCCTTCAGTTTGGTAGCATTAGTGTTTGGTCTGATTTGAGTTTCAACCTGAAGTTTAAAGTTACTACTCCAGAAAGGACAGTCTGAATTATCGGGGAGGTCTAGCTCAGAGGTCTTCTTAAGCAAGGATCTAGCATTGGGGTTTACATTTGTTCTACACTCCAGGACTTTTTCTTTGTTTATCATTGATGCTGACACACTCGTGTCCAAACTGCCGGTACTTGAAGCTGAGGTCTCAGATTCCATTGGTGATGCATGGGGTGTTTGCGTATTCAAATGCCTCAATAAATCTGAAGGCAGCGAGGAATCAGCATGTAAATATGCAGTAGAACCCTGAGTGACACTGCGGGTATCTGGTGGGGAGGGGCTGCTGTAAATGCTTAGGCTTACAGAACTAGATGCCACACATTCTTTAACTTTGTCACAGGGTTCAATGGCACTGTTAATGTGGCACTCTATAGAAGACACAGGAATTGTACTGTTGGAAGACTGACATGATTGCTCCGTAGAGAAAACCCCTAATAACTGAGAAATCTCTGAGTTTTCTTTGTTTGTCAGTGAGACATCAGAGAAGACCTGGAACACATCAAAGGTCTGATCAAGGTTTGTATTTTGACTCATTGACCCATTTGGTGACTGGCTTAATTGAGAGAGTCCACCAGCAGCAGGTTGTTGGGTCTCACTGGAACAAAACTCAACCTCCTCCTCATCTGAGGAGGGCTCATGAAGAATACCACCACTGCCGGTCATCTTATTTAAAATTACACTGCTGCTAGTGGTGGAGTCACTATTTGAATCATTGTCATCTCCTATGGGGTACATAGACATAGAACCAGTATCAGGGTGTTCCGGGCTTGATCCATTTTCCTTTAATTGGTTCTCCACAGGGAGGATGGCACCTTTTTCATTTCCTGCATCCAAGATGGAAAAGTCCGGGGGACTGGACTGTGTTGAAAACTGAATGCCAGCTTTCTCAGACATGGTTACAGTATGTTGGCTGGAACAGCAGGATACAGGCTCATTAGATAATTCTTTGTAGGGGGATTTGGTGTGTGTAATTTTATCAATGCAGAGGCTCACGTCTGATAAAATGTCATCTATGTTGGTGATGGGTATTTGAAAGTCCTGGTCGGTTTGGGTTGTGTGGCTGGAATTCCCCAAATTTGTACTTATTACTTGTCCTTCATCAGACGTCTCCTGAACAGATGGGGCTGGGTTCAGTCTGGCGGCTCCATCACTGCTCCCTGATGACCTCAAACTGGAGAGTCGATCTACAGCTGGGACCAGAAATGAAAAGTAAGCAGTTTAGTCAGGACCGAATGAGAGAGACAAGCGTTGAGTTAATCATTTGACATGACATATAAATGTTTTTACAAAACGCAAATTAAAAATGCTTTTTCATCTTGCAGCACAGTGAGGTTACATATTGTACATCTGGTGTCACAGAACACAATACAAGAAGATTGTCAGGCGTGGTGGTTTTTCAGTTATGCACTGTCAATCTATAAATCTATATCTATAAAATGAAATGGCATGTAATGGAATCAGGACATCCTACAATTCTTCTCTATATTTACAATGTGAATTCATAAAATAAGGACAGGCCATGCATGCAGGCATATTATAATATAGTAGAACACATTAACTACATACATCAGAAGTGTTAGATTAAGGCAGCAAAGACTAAAAACCTGTGTGTATACATCTATGTTTGGGTAGACAGAAATTAATTAATTGATTAGTTCAGAAAATGTTTCATTTTAATTCAACTAAATTAGAGGGCCTAAGACATTGCTGTAGTTGCTCCAGGATGTCACCTGAGTAGCTCTTCTATTGCTGTCTCTTATGTTACAGATCAAGATGGGGACGACACAAAGAATTAGACAGTCCACAGCCAGAGGTCTATGCTACACTAAATTAAGATGTGCACTACTCTACTATACAATTACTTATTGAGCTGAGACATACAAAGGATACAAGTTAAGCTACAGGGTGAATCTAGTATTGGTAACTAAAGGTAAAATATACTGTATAAGATAGTCACCATGGATAGAAAGTCAGATGCTTGCAGGTTGCTTTGGGTAAGTGAGTGAGGGAGGGTTGATCCTACATCTTATGTCAGCATAAAAGGGAAAGACACAGTGCTCTATTTAAAGGTATACTGAGTAGCATTGTGAGCTAATGGCTTTTAAATAGAAGTTTCTCTCTACCCAACTGGTCGAGGCAGATGACCGCTCACCCAGAGCCTGGTTCTGCTTGAGGTTTCTGCCTGTTAAAAGGCAGTTTTTCCTTGCCATTGTCACCTAGCGCTGCTCATGATGGAATTGTTGGGTCTATACATATAGAGTTGGTTTAGACTTGCTCTATATTAACAAGTGCTATGAGGTAACTCTGTTATGATATAGCGCTATAAAAATAAAAGTAAATTGAATTGAATTGAGAGTAAGAAACACACAAGTGGGATTTTTGAAAGTTTAGTTTAGTTTAGAACTAAAAAGCACTAATAGAGTGACAACTTAAAATAATCATCTGCAAATAACTTTCCAATTAGCCATGGGATTTTCTAATGCTATTGATAACTGAGACCACGACGATGTGATAAAAAGTGCAATATTTCCTGTTATCTACCATATTCTATTTTAATAATCATGCCTTTGTGTCAGTCCCATTGAACGATTGTATAATAAACATACTGGCAATTAATCATTGCAGAAGAGACAAAAGGCCTGATTGCCTGATTTTATGCAGAGTTTTGTAATTAGGAAACTGGATTTATGTCATGTACACACATTACACCCCAAACACATTGTCAGCAGCTTAGGATCTCATTAACATGGCTAGTTTTCTCTCCACCTACACGTGAAATATTCACACCTGTTCTCTGGGCTTTGTCAAAAGTCATTTTAAAATAAAGCAGATTACTGCTACTTCTACAAGCAGACTGCGGGAATGTTGGCTACACAAATAAACACATCATCCCAAAATAACTCCTGGAATGATTTAAAGTGTTTATGGAACATTTTTTATAGCATGGCAATTTCATGGCTTTAAGGGAGAAAGGTTAAATTACCCATCATTAGACCACCTCTTCCTCCAGCTGTGAAGGAGAGACCTCTGGTCAATTATTCTCTCAGTTCCTGCGGCACATCAGACAATCGTTTTATAGCTTCATGTGGATGGTGTGCTTCTGGGTAGGCCATCATAAGGTTTAGGTGTGATTAGAACTGAGCAGTTGAACTGATTAGGAATTTGCTGAGAACAGATTTTCCCATTTGTTTTAAAGATTTAACAGACATTTTCTTACAGCCATCATATCTTTTACAATCATTAGTTGGCCACACTCAAAACACAAAGCAATGTCTGTCTGCTTTTAAAACAAACATGTGGACATTTTAATACATTTCTTATTAGACGTCCATATTCTGTAGCTGTAGTAGGGAACATCTACTGTATAGCTGATGTGTCTTTCAAATTATTTATTTTTCAAACAGTGTATTATTCTAACTAGCACCTGAACAACATAGGATTTTTGAGGCTGATGCAAAGAAATACAAAAATCCGATAAATATATTGAACAATATTCTATTCTACTACTATATTATATCCTATTGGTATTAAATATATTATTTAACTGTATCATTATATGCATGGCAGAAATGTTGAGTATTATGCATTCATGTTCAAACTGGGAGGTTATACTGTATATAATAATAACTTGCCATAATGTCTGACTTTAACTAACAAAACAAAGAAAAGTATTGTGCTTGACTTATTTTAATACTTACGAAGGTGCCACAAATACTCCATACTGCACATAGAGTTGTGTGTTTTTATTCAGTGTCATTTTGAGAATTCCTCTCTCCCTAACACATATTGACCCTGTGTCCATTAGTGTGGCCAACCACTGCCCCCGCAGTTTGACAAGACAGCGTGAAAGGGCTGCATCCACCCCCTCAGCATTAAAGCAACATTTTAGCCATTGTCCTGCTGCATATAGTAAAAAGCGAAGGAAGGAGGGCCTGCATTAAAATCAAAACACTTGGCACAAAGTAATTAACAGTAAGGAAGTTTGTGTATGAGCCAGCAGTCTTTTGAAGTTCTCAATAGAACCAAGAAATGCCTTGGTTGATAAAGATCAGCACCACAACTGAAAAAGGATTATAAATCATGAATATACATTGAGTAGCCTGGACTCCCTTCTGTATGAGTCAGTGACAAGAGAGTTTTAGCGCTCGCAAACTTCAAAACGGTTATGTTCTGTATAGTCTCCACTATTTCCTGTGTGTTTCATCAGATAAAGTCTTCAGGTTTCTCTTCATTAGGTATGGGACATGTTGTTTTGCTGCATACTGTATGTCAGCATCTTTGAGATGGTCTTCAGATTGTCTCCTTTGAACCAGGCAGAAAACACACTCATCACATTTAGCCCGAGAATGCTACAAAACACCGCTGGCTGGCTGTGTTACTGCCATTGCATCACCTTGACTTCCCCACTTCAGACTACTTAATTGCTGCTCGTGCCTCGACTATGAATAAGTGGGGTGGGCATCCATCATTGCTGCACCATTTTACTCTCCAGGACCACTCAACACTGCCATATTCATGCGTGGTTGTAGGAATGAGGTGAAGACTTTAATGAGGGCTCTTTCTGTTGGGTATAAATTTGGAGACATAAGAAATATTTTTGCACACTGCTAGTTATGATGTACAATTTTCTGTAAGCTTAAATGCCTACAACCAATTATTTAACCTTTAAGGCTGGTAAGTGGTTTCAGCATACATCCGAAGCTGAAAGAATGTTGTCATTTAGATCGTCGCCCCTGTCTCCCTGTTAGTACTTACTGTAGTGTATTTTCCTGTTGTAAGCGTGCCATACAGCTATCGATTCTAGTGAAATGGCCTTTGACTAGAAGGTGGCGCCGAACCAGCAGCACACACCACCACTCTGTATTGATCGTAATTGCTGCTCTACAGAACCTTTCCATGCTTGTTTATTTAGGGCCTCTGGCGTGTTGACAGAGCAAGGCAATAACTGGCCAGGACAACACACAGAACAAGCATGTCAAGCAAGGTGAAGAGAGCCCAAAGATCCCATGAGTGATTGAATCCATTCATCCACTCTTGTCAGTTATTGATTGGTCATGAAGATGGGTTGGAGGGGGGGGGATTAAATGATATTGTCATTATATATAGCCAAAAGCAAAAAACAAAAACATAATAATCACAAAAAGCTAAGGTGCAAAGGAGGAGCTGACGTTTGGGCTAAATTACAGCTAGGCACATATCCTTTATTAAAAAAGTCTGTAACTGAGGCAATCTTTGTTAACATTCCACAGCTTAAATCTCCATTAGTGAAATAAATCAGTTAAGCGTGCAAACAATAGTAGATGTGAATCCTCAGCCAACTGGTGTGTTCTTGATCATGAGGGGAGTGTCACAATTTCTGCATCAATGAATTTTACTCAAGTCAAACAGCTCATGTCAAGCCTTCACTTTTTAATTCGTTATCTTCACTTAACCATGGTAATCCACTTTTAATCATAACTTCCAAGCAACTGCTTTCATGGGAGTCCTTAGCACAATACATTACACCGTGATGCTGGCATTTTGTATGCTGCGTAGTTACTGATTTTGCTCTTTCAATTTGATAAATGATACATGTTCTGAACTATTAATTATTCAGCCTGCCCTCATCATGATATCATGGTATGACCATTGCCAACAACGATTTATGCATTTAGATGTATTTTTTACTCACTTCACGGTCTGGTCTTTCATTCCAGGGATTACCATCTAACACCACAGCCTGACATGGATTGTGTGATTGATTCTGAACACTTTCCGTGTTCCTTTCCGTCCCAGAAATCCTCATTTGAAGACATGTCTTACCAGCAGGTGCTTTTCCAAGTTGTCACAAAGGCTGTCAACTATTGTGACATTCAATTACTCCTTCAGTGCCTTCCATCACAAAAATGCCTTACTGGGGCATAGGAGGTCACTCCATCCCTCCACTGATTGGCTTGTTTTGCCTGGTCAAGAGAGCAGGTTTTGCAGTCTGAAATGAGACGCTGAGCACCTCTGACAGGGATCACAAGTATGGTGCAACAGGACTTGCACTTTCAGACACTATCCGGTTTTGCAGTTACAAGAAAAAGTACTGTGTACATGTGTTGAGTGTTCACAGTCCCATCAATGTTCTCGGAAAACCAGAGTTGGTTGCTGATGTGGAAGGAAACAACTCTTTTACACAGAGCTCCGTGTATCTACATCTGGAAACGTTCAATAGAATCTGCTCCCAGCTCTAGTGTCTATTAGTTGCAAGGCTTTTGTGTTGTTGTCAAAGAAACGTCATTGCGCCCCTGGTTGTTGTCTTGACCTTCTTCTCTAAAGACAGTGATGTTTCTCAGGTTTCCGCAGGTTCCTTTGAACTGTACAGTTAGATCTGCTGCATTTCCTTCTCAGAGTAAAATTCTGCATTGTGAAACTTGTTCTTGAGGACAAATTTTGATTGAGTGCCCTCGGCAAGGGGTTAGGGTTAGGTTTTGGGGTCACATAGAGACTCAATTTACCTGAGGAGCTGATAGACGGATAAAATGTCTGGGAGTGTTTGGGGGGAATGTGATGTTGCAAATCAACTGGAAATATGTTAAAATCTAATTATATCTAAGGAAATGCAGATGGATTTTATACATTAGTTCAGGATTCCTATTTCTAGCCATGTTTGTAGCCATGGTTCAAGGGATGCCAATGTTGGTCTATCAGTCCACCACTTTAAGCCTAAAATACCTCAACAACTATTACATAGATTGTCATTGTGAACATGTTAACATGCTCATGTTAGCATTTAGCTCAAAACACCAGTGAACCTAAGTAGAGTTTCACTGGTCCGCTAGTGTGGCTCAAGACTACCTTGTTCTAGATGTTTTTTGCAAAGTGTCACGCAATTTATGTAACACAAGAAAAAAAGCTGGACGTGTTCTTTCAGTTGAGTTGGTATACCTGCTAATTTGAGTTTTTCAGAGGGTCATAAAGAAGTGTGCTTGTGACTGACCTTTGGTGTCAGATCAAACCAGCTGCATATCACTTATATGGTGGCCGGCCATCTGCTAAAAGCAGATGAACACACAGGGTAAACATAAGTTGCAAGAGGATTTAGGTTGATTCACTACATCAGCAAGCTCCCTGAATCCCACCACAGAGAAATGTTTGAACTACGTTTAGACTGGTTACAGAGTAGTTCTTTATTGTGATTTCACAAATGTCAACTTGAAGTTTCGTCTTTCCTCACATTCTCTCAGCGTTATAACGGATCCCTTTGAGTTATGTCTGAGTCATGGCCTATGCATTATTATTTGCGGATTTGTTTTGGAAAAACATTCATCTTTAACACTTATTTGGACATCCATTGCATCTGCATCATGCCACCACCCAACCATGAAAGTCCAGCAGTGGCAACAAAGTGAACGTTGTTTTTGTAAAATCTTAATTTGGAGCTACTTTGCCTCGACAAGCTGTAGCTATTTGTGTGTGTGTGTGTGTTTTGTGTGTGTGTGTGTGCTTATCGATGTATGATAAACAAAGTACTGTTTGTGCTGTTTCAAATCACAGTTCGCTATGTTCTCTTTTATGTTGTTTAAAACATTATGCAAATGCTCTTGGTAATGCTGATTTTGGAAACAAACAGTAAAATGCCATGTAAGCCAAGTAAGCCAAATACTTTCATGTGTGAAACTGTGGCTTTGTACAGATGAAACACACTGCTTTCCCAGTTTCTGACCTTTGCAAATGTCCCTGTGTCTTACTATTGTGGTGTGAGTGCATGCATGTGTGTGTGCTTTTTGTGGGAACACAAAACTGTTAGATACAGTCCATAAACAGTTACATTATTGGTATTCACTCCTCGATTGGGCGTAAAAATCTGAGTTCTACAAATTAACCCATAAATTTCAAGGTTAGGGTTTTTGCGAGGCTTCTATATAAATACAAGCTGCATGTGTGTATATGCCCATGTGTATGTTTGTACACAATGGGCATATAACTTTACCATCCCTTTTTACCCGGCTCGCCAATTAGATTTGATGCTACGGAAACAAGCAAGATATGATATTATTCAATTCATTTCAATTCAATTCAATTCAATTTTATTTATATAGCTCTATATCATAACAGAGTTATCTCATAGCACTTGTTAATATTAATATTATTACACCGTCTGTGGCTTCTCTGATGCTCGCATTTATTTGTATATTCTTAAAATCTTTAAATTGCATTCTTGTCTTGTTTTTGTTAGTACCAGATTTTTATTAGACAACCTACCTGGAAAGAGATGAAAGAGTAACCCATGATCAGAACCCAGACGAGACCTATGATGTTGCTAACAAAAGACATACGCCTTAGTTAACTAATCTGTGTTTATAGTGTAATTTTCAAGCACATTATTACTATTATTTATGCTATATAAACTCAGTTTGAGTTCAGGGCAAGAATACACCATCAGGCTTGATGAGTCGTCAGGAATCACAATGTGACAGCTGTCACCATGTTTGAGTGTGAGATGTGTGAGATGATCAATTTGCTAATGACTTAGGACTATCATTGGCAAGTTGTCTAAATCCAGCTCTAGCAATTTCCAGATTCAAACCATTATGCGGCAGTGTGACATGTTTGGTCCAATCAGAAAACACACATTTGATACATGTATCAGAACTCGTTAGCTGTGACTGGATTTGTGAGCTATGTCACAATGTGTCTTCAATCAAACCAAAAATAGAGTTACAGCCACTGTCACATAGCATGTGATGCTTGTCGACAATTGTCATTCAGATGGCTGTGTAAAGTTAACATGTAAAGCTGAAGTTAGTCACCTCAGGCATGTAGTTGTCATTCAATGGTCTCTTCTTGTTTGTTCCAATTGCTTCATTTCAAAACAAGACATCCATCTGTGTGTAATAAAGGCTTAGAGGGGCAAGAACTCAAATCAAATTACCAATGTGCATTGTAATTTTGGCTGAATGTCAGACCAGAGAAAGAATGCCCCTTTTTAACACCCCAAATTGACTTTTTCACAGACACCCCCAGCTAAAGGGTGAAGACAATGTCCTAATACAGACAATGAGTGTGTGGTGTCAGGTGTTTTTATTTTAGTGGTTCCCAAAATTTGCTGACTGCCCCCACTGGACACTAAACAAATGCCATGGCACCACCACCATAACCAATTATAAAACAAAACAAAACACCTATTACTGGGGAAATCTGTCACAAAACTGTTTAGCAGGTGTAATACCATGTTTACCATCTTAGGTTTGTATGCTAACATTTGATAATTAGCAAAGACAAATTACAGCCAAGGCTAATGAGAATGTCATAGAATGTCATTTAAGGTGTTGAGATTTTGACCTGATGATAGTGCTACAGTATATAAAAGTTAAGTTAAGGGGCCACAAGTCATTACATATCGAATCAATGTAAATTTCATGGTAATCCATCTAATAGTTATCGATACCTTTCACTTAAATCCATCTGATAGATGTTGAGATATTTCCTTCTGGATTAAAGTGTGGGACCAACTGACAGGCAGAGTGTGCTGCTACTAGCAGGGTTAAAATGTCCTAAATCTCTTTTCATGTTAGAGCACCAATCATGTGCAATGGGGGACAAATCCATTCAATTTACCGCAGGATTTTATTTACTACTTGCCCCCAGTCTACTTCAGTGTGTGCTAATCCAGCGATTCTCTTCCTGTAGTTCTCTGTATTTTCAGGCTAGCCCTCAAGATGATTAGATTTATATTTGGGAAACCAGGTGAATGTTTACTAATATTAGAAACTTGCTAGAATATAAGACCACCACGGATTTGGTTCAGCAAAGAGAGCCAAGGCCGTTAGTAAGAGGTCAAGTACCTTAGTTGTCAAATACTTAATACAGTCTTCACTGTCAATATATCTTTTGTAGAGTAAAGTGTTTACCATCCTAATGCAACTTCATCTTCGTTTAGATAGATTCCATAAAAAATTTTGCTCCAATCTCATTTTAGACTTTTGATTAGGTGTCACACAGCCTTAATTTTGTCAATTTAATTGCTTTCCTTTGGCAAGGTTACCTCATATGTTGGAATAAAAGAATGATTATTTAAGCTGTTATTACAGCAATGAATGAAAAACCATAATCCCTCTGTAAACTTGCAGACACTTTACCACAGTATTCTGTATGTCTTAAACTCAGTCAATCATGCATCTTTTGAAAATGTGTGCATTAAGTGTCTCTTGACATCATGAGGCTTATAGATGTAACTTCCACCTTCCTAACCCTCATAAAGACACACCAGTCTGCACAGTTTCATGTCGACAAGCAGCTGTTTCTATAATACAACCCCCTCTCATCTAAATAACACAATTTTACACCATTTCTTCTTATATAATTTCATATACTGTTGTTTCATTTATGCAATTTCTGATTATGTGTCTCAGTAAAAATGTGCTTAACGATTGCTAGCTAGCTAATATTACCTAACCCAGCCACTTGCTTATGGCCCGATTTAAACAGCAGCAGACTAGTTATTATTGTATCAATTAATTCTGTAGTTGGTTTAGTTTTAGTTAAATGATCAATCCTTATTGGCTAGTTGCCTTACTTAGATTGGCCCATTTTATCCAGCTAAAAAAACACTCTGAAATCTGCTGAAACACCTGGATAGGCTTACCTAGGTCAACATAATGGTGCTGATCTCCTCTGTGCATGCAATAGCCACACACTGAAAACAGACCAGCAAAGGAAATGCGTGTTCAAGAATAGCTTAGTTTCAATTAACTAATGCTTATTTGTCTAGGACAGAATAAAGCCAGCAAAGTGTTTTGCTCAGTATGTCCCCATAAAACAGACAACTGAGGCTCTTTTGAAATGCAAGTTGTTGAGGGCTCAGTACAATCAAGTGCAGACATACAGTATATGCAGTTGAAGGATACCTTTCAAAATATATGGGACGGTAGAAATATTACAGAAAATGTTGCCCTGACAGAAAAGCCCTCTCTAGGTTTGATACGATAAAGTGAAACTCGCTGGGTTCCGGGAGAAGCAAAAAAATACCTTCCATAAAAGCAATGACTTAACATTACTTGATGGAGTGGTCGGCAAAAGAATATTGGATGCTATTGCTGGGGACAATCTGTGCTCACACAACACTGGAGGTTTTCTTTAAAATGTCCGTGTAAGTGGGTACTTCTCTGAGATACTATGAAATTGACATGGAGGCATATCCCCTGTCCAGGGCCATTGCTTGCACAGCAGAGTTGTACAAACTGTATTTTTAATACCTTGAGAATGATTCGGTCCATAGTGGGGGTATCTGATTCCTTATTAAATTAGCTATTTTCCATATATGTCAGCTGGGGTTGCCTTGTCTTGGCCATGACTGGATTGAAGGAGTTTGAGTATCTAGGTAATGATGCCAGTGATATTGTGAAGTAAACCTAGAGAGTAACTTAGAGTTGACAATGAAATATGTAAGACAAGAGAATATTGCTGACTTACTGTATTCTGTTGAACTGGGGAAGCTACTGGAAACTTTTATGTTATAATATAAAATCAAGTATCTGCAGTATTATATACAGATTGACATCATACCTGTGGAGCCTGTGTTATCTAATATTATGTGCTTTGTCGATTGTAAATGACCAGAGAGTCAAAACCTCTGTTTTTCGAAAATGATTTTCGACTACTGAAGGAATACCACTAATGGAATAACAAATGTCCACTGGTCCATTTTTCTATTGATAAAATATGTTTATTCTTCCAGTGGTTTGAAAAGGCCCTGGAAGGACCGGCATGAACTTCCCACAGCTTCACTTGCAACAGCATAATTTTATCCGATTCTTTTCATGTTGTCATATGTATATGAAAGAATCGCTGATCAAATAGAACACAGTTCACAGCATGTTTTCACCAAATTACTCAGTGTGTGTCACTAAACTATGGGAATAGTTAGTTTTGTTTTCAGGAAGCAGACTACTGACTCAACACTCACGTCGTCCAAGGCCTCATGTCATCATCACTGTCAACTTTCAGCTGAAATCTTATTAATGCTTTCCCATGCTTGTGAATGTCACAAATGCCTGCACTGCAACTACAGCACTGGCAGAATGTATTATTGTAGTATACATGTAACTATTTCAATTAATAGTTCAAATAATTCAGCATGTATCCACTTGTGTGTACAACCAAAAGCATCGCAATGAATTCCTTTGAGAAACTATCCAAAAGTGTGCACCTATTTTCTTTTAATGACTCATAACATTTTGCCCCTCTTTAATACTAATTATGTACACGCTTGGAGCATTCAAGGTTTATGTTGTCATAATGAATGGGGAGAAAGGAAAAAATAAACAGAATGCCTTTTGGGTAATTATAAAACTATGATGAATTGCTATAATCTTTAATGAAACTTATGCTTTACACCTTTACATCTGACGTCAGTGGTTTTCACATTGCATTTGGTTTCTGTGGTAGAAAGCAGGTGTAAGGCAGCTATAAGTTTGTTTTGAGCGTTGTAAATTGAAACTCATGAAATATGGATGGTCTGGATTGTAGATGAGGCGCAGGCAACACCAGGTGCCATTAATTTGTTCTGACGAAACCATCAATAGTAATAACAGCAGCTGCATAAACTACTCCCCTCAGCTTTCTGCAGTGTCCCTGTTATCTCATAGAACTGTTTCCTCTGTTTTCAAAAGCAGGACAGGAAATATGATTTGTAATTGACTGGGCTCAACACTGTAAGAAATAGCAACAAGCGGTAAGGTTCTGACATACATACATCTCCATACAAATGACATATATTGCATATTGTAAATTTCAGGATGCTATGCATCCGATTAGAAATAAATGCTTTTGGAAATATGACTTGAAGAGTGTATTGGCACAACCTGACTTGGAAAACGTGTCCGTTTGGATTTTATTTGTCACCTTTTCTGAATTGAAAACGTTTACATCCATTAAACATTACATTACTGCCACTTCTTCTTCGCAATCATCTGATTAATCGTTTGTGTAAATCATCTTGTTTATCTGTCCACTAACATCTGCTGTCATTTCAGACCTTGCCGTTCCTCTCCTGCCCACAGTCTCAGCCTTTGCCAATGACCTGATCCTCCACCTGCCCAGTATCCCCACAGTGTAAATACATGCCCAGTAGACTTAGCTGTTTGTTGTCCTCCCTAGCCATACTGCTCCACCTATATGTTTCTTGAATTTGCCTCCCTGTCTAAGTGAGTTTAACCTCTGGTAGTTGTTTGGGGGGGGGTTTTGGTCTGGCTGCCTGATGCATTTTGATATTGTTTGGCTCTGTTGACCTGTTTACTACGGAGCCCCTCTGGGGCCACATGGTAGATAAAGATTAATTCAATGTGCAATCCGAGCGCATGGTTTCGCGTTTTTTTCTAAACAGCAGCAACCAGAGCGGACCATTACACACATGTATGCATTTGGAGCATTCTACATGCTTATCTCGTGCGAAGGGGGGTAATTTCTAAATTACATGAGGTCCCCTGGTAATATAATAAAAATATAAATTCTATTCGGCCAGTCTTTTCTACTGCCCAGTCACAGCTGTCACGTTGATACAAGGCCTGGTTAACGAGCATTGGGAGGCAACTCTCACGTTAACATTCGATGCTTGATCGTTTACCCAAAGGCCAGTAAAAAGGCAAAATAGGCTAAATGAATAATGATTTAACCAAAATAAATCTAAAATGTACATTTCATTTAAATACGTGAATGCTAAATGCATTAGCGTAATGGTCCGCTCCATTTGCTGCTGTGAAGAAAAAACACTATCCGTGCGCACGGATTACACATTGTTTATTTTTTTTCTACCATGTGGCCCCAGAGGGGCTCCATAGTTTCCAAACTGTGTTCTGCCTTTTGACAAATTGAACTCAGTTCAGATATTCTGTATCTGTACCGGAACCCACAAGCATGAGCAATTAGGTCAAAACTATCACTTAATGGATTATTTGGGTTTATGGCAGGCAGACATGTTTTGATAGATAAAGTACAATGAAAATTGGTGAGACATATGATGAAATATCATGGATCTTCGGTATATAAGACAGGTGGTCTGACACTGATGATTGTGGTTAAAAATCATTTGTGTGTAACTTTTAACGTCTGTCATTTATAATGTTTTCCTTTTTGCTATTTTTGGGCTTATAGACGTAGCATACTCTCTCATGTTAAGCTCTTCAGTACAGGACTGTGGGATGAGTAAAGTGAGTAAAGTCTCTGCAGGTGCACAGACTCCAATACAATCCATCTCCATGCTTCTTTCACACCGACAAGGCTGAAGGTGCCTTATTTTGAATTCTACCTCATCAGTTACCTTCTCTGCTAGTCACAAATCTATACAACTCCTTGAAAGATTCTTTGACATCACTGACACTGTTTCTAATAACACCAAGTTCAAATATCAAAAGATATCAATATAAGCAGAGTGATATGGCTTAGTGACCTTGACACTACACGCCAGATATGTTGGTGAGGTCTAATAACAAAGTAAACATTAAAATTAAATGGCATTTCTGCCTGCAATCTTGATGGTCATGGATCTGGCAGTCGCAACAAATTCCCATCAGTTTCCAGTATAAGCCTTATTTATTGGGGTGTCGCACAAAGCTACAGTACCATAGCAAACTGGCAGAGACTGACAGTTCATTTTTCCACTTTTCCCTCATTGTTTGAAACCCCAAAGTTTAGATCTGCGAAGGGGAAAATGTGTTTTAGTGTGGCATGGCCACGCTCACCAGGCACAAGACGGTGAGAGAGATGACATTGCGGGTGGAAATCAAAACCAATTACAGCTATAGGGCATTGGTTTTTTGGGGGGGGGTGGGGGTTCAGGTGGCAGCAGCGAGTGGGGAAAAGATGGCAGAAAAAGAGGTTGGATGGAGGGAGCAAGTGATGATGTACATGGCAGAGGAGGGAGTGAGCTCCTAGAAGCGCCTGTGAAAATCAGTGGCCCCCAGGGAGACCAGCTGAGCTCAATTACCAGGAGAATACAGTTGCAAAGGGAAGCCGAAGGGATACAGCATCGATCTGTCACACACTGACAGCGGGGAAGAGAGCGAAGGCGGAGAGGGAGGGGTGGGTGGCAGACTAGAAACATAGTGAGAAAAAGAAATGAAATTGGAAAAGGGAGCAAGCCAGAACAAATAGTGAGGAAGGTAGGCGTATGTGAGAAAACCAAACAAATTCTGCTGTTTAAAGGCAGATTATACTACCTTAGGTATGTGCATATGTGGAAATTATAGTCTAAGGCATGTTTGCCTTCAGTTATCTTCAAAATAAATGAGCCGTCATCAAACCAGACTGCATTCCTTATAGCCACTGCAAACAATATAATTTACAGCAAGACAATTATACCCAACTCATTTGTATAGCGTTAAAAACGCAGGTTTCTCGTGCTTCATCTCAAACAGCTGAATTGGTGCTCAGAGAGGACACATCAAATGATTAATGTCCGTACACAGTTTATCTGAAGAAGGTACCAGTCCATAAGGATATGGTTATTTTACATTGGTTCCATTATTGCAATTTTGCAGTTGCAATTTCTTGACTTTATATTGACATCTCTTTGCCTCGTTATTTACTCACATAGCATGTTTGGGTGCAGGCTGCAACATAGGCTAGCTCAATCAGTTCTTTAAACCACCAGCTGTTAAAACCAATTTATAAACTTCAGATTTTCAGATTCTTAATTCTCACTGATCGCTGAATTTTACAATTGATACATTTAATTGATAGTTATCATTTCAATTTTCTGTCATTATGACATTTTACAAAGTTTTCTTTGAAAATGCTTCACAATTAAAGCTAACTATCATTTATTAGTGTCTATTGAAAGTAATACACAATGTCAATTTACACTTACTCCAAAGCAGAGAGCTTGTAGTATTTCCATTTGCATGCCTAATGTAAATTATTTATCTTATTAATCTTAGCATTGCATATCAAACCAAAATTGTTACAATTCAACTTCATTCATTCATCCTCTATACCTCTTATCCCGAAGGATCGGGGGGGGCTGGAGCCAATCCCAATGTTAGCTGGGACAATTCAACTTGAGGCATGAATATGTGTAGTAAATTTCATGGCAATCCGTCGAGTAGTTGTTGACACATTTCACAGACATGTGTCACATGTGTGGTTTTACACATGTCAACTTAATGGTGGCGCCAGAGAAAAGGTCAGGGAATCTCCAAATGTATTAGGTCGTCTGGGAACCACAATTAGCTGAATCAGCTTTCACAGCAAGTGTCAAGAGTTTTCAGTAAAAAGCCAAAAACTGTCAACCTGCTGGTGGTGCTAGAGTAAAAGTCAGGGATCACCAAAATCAATGAGATCCATCCTCTAGGGATCATGAACGTCTACAAAATCCAATGGCAATGCATGTAATAGTCATTAACATTTTTCAGTTTGGACACTGTCGTTGACATTGCCATCCATAGACCCATGCTGCTAGTATGGCTAAAAAGAAAATGATAAATGTTTATTCTTATCCATGTTAGAGAATTCATAAATCAAATCTTGTATTGCAAAGAAGTCAGTGTCTGTGATGCAGGTTTTATGGAAACAATATGAAGGTCTCTGGGCCGCATTAGCGGGACTTGCTGATGAATCAGAATGCTGTGCATTTGCTGTAGGCCCCAAGGCGAGGTAACAGCTGCTCCCCAAGGATGATCTACAGCTGCCTGATCCACTGCTGTTGTGTGTCTGCTGTGGGATGTATGTGACCTGTGCTCTGCATTCACTTGACCCGGGAATAATCTTTTAAAGAAAGCCTTGATTTTTGTCTTAAAGGATCCCTGCGTGGTGTCATGGAGTCCATGACATGTGCATGTTATGTGTGTACAACAACACGGACCAAACAGATCTCAAGTACTTCAGCTGTCTTTTTGTTCACAAGCATTAGAGAGGCCATAGAAATTGCACAATGTGCGAAAGAAATTAATTTTGCTAATTCAAAATGAATGGAGGTGCCGCAGGTGTTGGCTCAGGCTCATTTTCTGATGCAATTATTAGATTGGATCAGGAGGGTACGTGAGTAATCATTTGTGGAAAATCAGTTTTCACAGGATTTTGATGACACCCACTGTCTCAGTGGGCTGAAGCAGCACATATTCAAATGTTTACTAGTGTGTTTGACGAGACAGTCACACTTGATTGGTGACTGATCCCCTGCAGCATGTTTTTCTGGCTCTAATGAGGGTGTCTTTTATGCAGGAAGATGTCAAAACTGTCTCTATATTACAAGGTTTTTTATAGTTATAGAAATGCAGGCCTTCAGTGAAAGGACAACACTAAAATACAATTATTAAATTATATTAAAAACAGAAGATTTACTATCTAGAAATTGATAAATAAAAAACTGGATGTATTGCTGTGAGAACAGTTCTTTTTGAAGTCTGGAGTTTGGGTTTGCTGCTTACTATCATCAGTTGTTGGGCTTACCAACAAGCAGGGATGGTTTCTTTTAACCATAAAAGTAACCGTTCTCTAACCACAAGCAGTCTTTTTCTAATTGTAACCTAACAGTCTTGGCTGCAAGCCAATTTAATCAGACCCTACAATTGGAGTAAAAAGGTAGATATCTCTGGATCTGCTGTATTGTTTTTGATCATTTTTATTAAACTGTCCATCCTGAGTCCCACTGTGCTAAATTAGTGGAGTTGATTTTGTGAAGGATAGATAGATAGATGCTTGCTGTAATGTCACTACTACAAATATTATTACATGTAAGCAGTAAAACTGAAACTCCCAGTAATAATCCACTTGACATGCCAGATAACAATATTGTGATTTTCCAGAGGAAACGATATTTGGACTTTTGCTAAAAATAAAACTGAATCATCCTGAACACAGCCACTTTGTTCCCAATGATTACACAGTTTAAACTTGAAATCAGTTTGTTGTACAGAAAAACATTCAGTTCAATAAGGCAATACTGCAAGATCACAATGCCACATCAGACATTTTAAATAATTAATGAAGTTACTGCTTTTGTGCCACATGTTTAAATTGTGCAATGTTCTCAATTTGGAGACACGTGTATCAAATCATGCTGCTGTGCGATGGCCCCAGCTATGAAATGAAGTTCAAAGAAAATGTTGACATTTGCTTGGTAACACCCAGAATGCTAGATTATAGAAATCTTTAATGAAGTAGAGCCAAAAAGCAATTGATGCAAATGTGTTTGGTTAAGAGTGGAATGTTTTACAACTTGTAATTTCATGTAAAACATAATGCAATACCTTTGCAAGACATACCACTTTTGTGAAGATTTTTGTGAACGATCAGTACGACTCGGACTTCATCAGAGGGGTGTCTCGTTTATTTTATGAGCGTCAAAATTGCCTGTTTGATTTGAGAACAGAAGTACCACCTACAAAGGGTAAGTTGCCCCCAGGTGTATACATTTATTAGCTCTTGTTACATGTAGTGTGTCGGAGCTCTGAACTCTTCATCAGAACCTCCTTGGCATCCTGCAGTGAGTCAAATTACCTCGCTTCTCAGGGAAGTGATGTGGACATTCAGTGGCACTGCGGTATTCACTTGTCCTCTGTGTGATGAAAAGCCTCAGGCCTGAAATATTGTGATGGTGTTCATTCACTGATATGCCTTGAGGGCAACTTTGAATGTGTGGACTTTTACTTTTGTTATTGGCTCTGTATTCAGTGCGGCACCTCGTTAGGTTTGGTTTATTCTGCTGCCTTCTCAGACTTTGACAATGATGCTGATTGACTATGAAAACAGGCAGGTCTGATTCAAAGACAGAGATCTTCTCCTAACAATTTGTTTCAGTGTGACAAGTTTGACATCGTTCTCACTCCACCGTCTCTCTGGAGAACATCTGCTCGTTAGTGTTCATACCTCTGGTGAAGCAACTCAGAAAGCGCTTCCCTCAAGGATGAGTATGGTATTTCTGATATTAATTGTATAAGGTGTATGTTTATTTCATAATCAGATGTCTCAATGTGAAGAGAAATAGTCAAAGGCAATTTAAAAAAAAAAAGTCCCCTACTGACAGCAGCAGCTGGGCACCAATTAAGAGGACAAATGGGGCTTTTAACGTCATTGCTCATTAAAGGGCTAATCTCCCATTGCATATTAAAATAGCATTGTAGCTGTAAAACCTTTTTGTGCAAAGATGTCAGAGATTGATGAACATTAATACACAGCAACACAGCTTTCCTCCACCGCACAGAACGTATTAGACCTCATCTTTATACACAAATTACAGGGAATTTGGCCTTCAACCTTTAAATCTGACATCTTAACACACCCATCTCCTGAACCAGACATCTTCAATGGCGCCGATCATCTACAAGCGTAACTGCCAGTGGCAATCCAGCCTTGCTTTCATTATAGTGTCTTCAGGACAAAAGTGATTAAAGCGTGGAAGTAATATGACATCTTCAAAAAGGCTGTAAGACTTTGAAGACCAGCATGTGTTCACGCATGAGTGGAACAAATGAGGTTTAAATACTACAATAGAATCCAAGCTTTTGCTGATAACAAAGGCAGCAGTAAATGGGAGGAGGCGCAGGATATTTGTGTTTCACATGCTTGAAATAGGAGCTTATCTAGGTTTATGCAAACAGGACGTGTTTACATACCATACATGAATACTGCCAGAATAGGAGTGCAACAGGACTCTGCCCGTGCACTGCACGCAATTTGATGCTGTGAGTGCACATATCCGAGTCCGTGCTCCTCCTGCTTAGACTGAGTGTGCAGTGCTTAGGCTACATCCACACGGATACCTTTTCATTTAAATCAGCCTTTTAAAACAAAAATGATTCCCGTATAGAATTTTGTCACCATTTCAGAAATACTCTCCGTCCATATTACACGCCTGGAAACGCATATCACATGCACTGGGCTTGCGCATGCCGGTTGAAAAGAGGGAGCAGTTTGTCTATTTGGAGAAAGGGAATGGCATTCCTGATAACACCCAATCAGGAAGCAAGCATGAGTGTCTGCGTCATTGTTTTAAAATGTCTCGTCCTCGCCAAAACGCAATCCTGGAGTTTTCACATTAAATCGGGGTCAGCAGCGTTTTTAAAGGTCTCTGTTTGAGGGGTTCAAAAAGTAATGTGGATACCAGGCGTGTGGATGTAGCCTTAGTCACCATGTGCATCTGTGTGTGTCACATTACTGAGGACATTAACAAAAAAGGGAGAAGACATTTAAATTGAATCCATACATTTTTGATACAATCTCCTCTATGTGGATATATAGTACAAAAGGCCATGGATCATTTATATGCATAATGTGGTCATTAACATTTAGCATATCCATTTTATGATGACTCCAAATAGAACATTTGCCAAGATGTCTTTTTTTCAACAAGCTCGGCCATACAAAAGGAAAGGAGAATCTTATTTGAAGTGAGCTGCAGCTAGATTTTCACATTTTGTGTTTCACTTTCCCCCCCTCACACCCGGTTAAACAGTGCCAAAGAGACGCAGATGCACATACTGTACATTCACACAAAAAAGATCTGTATCAGCTACTGTTAAGGATTATGTTTTGTAAAGAGAAAAGAGTTGCAATAAAAGACCCATTGTCACCTCTGTATGTGATAACACATGCCCTATAGCCTCTCTGCTGTCTGTTACCTTTTTATCCTCCCCTCCTTAGCTCCTTCTGGACCCGTTTCATATGGCAGTAATTACAAAAACAGAATGCTTTTGGAGCCTCAAAGCATCTGCACAGCAGCAGATAAGGGAAAGGTTCTGGACTGCGAAATGGTCAGGATTAACCTCCCTTACACCCTGGCTTTCCCTAAAAGCAAGGCAGTTGACACGAACAGAATGACCTCCATTAAACATTACATCACAAATATCACACGGTGTGGATATTAAATCACACAAATAGTCTTTCTTCAAACCCAAATGGCACCAAGTCAGCTTCCCGGACATTTATTCTGCCTGGTAAATGAAATGGTGTTCATGAACAGTAAGATTCAGTCGACAAAACAATAGGCCAACAAATTACTGAGTCTCACCACATCAGACACACACTTTTGGTTTTTAAAGCAAGAAAGCCAAAACATGTTCTTACAAATAAAATCCTATGTCAAAAAATGTAAGGAATACATTTAAATGTTGAAATGATATTAGAAAAATTTGACAAACATTAGTAAAATATCCCCAAAAATATCAGTAACATAACCACCATGTTAGTAAAACATCTAAAGAAATGTCAGTAAAATATCACAAAAAAACATCCATCTAGAATTTGTATATATCCCAAACAAATCAGTAATATGTCGCAAGCATATCCTTACAAGATATCAATTAAGTATGTAAAATTCACTAAATAATAATAATAATATCTAATATCTAATGAAGAACAACATGACAGTAACCATTCTTCCCTGTTTCTCCTCAGGCTTCGTTTTTAAGGGATTTTCAGGAATCTGAAGCAGGACTGTGTCTGTGACCTTGATCATTGACCCAGGGACTGTTTCTAGAGACAAAGGACATGATTTACAGATAACCACCATGGGTGCACGCACACACACACACACACACACACACACAGACAGTACTGCCCTCCCTGTCTGCTTAGCCATGTGGTCGATATTCACTGGTGCATGTCATTGTGTTTGGGAAAGGGAGACAAAGGTTAATGATGGGGTAAAGGGCAAAACCTCCTTCCCCTGCGTGCAGTTTGTGCCCAGTTTGACTGGAGAGGAAAAACAGGCAACACACCACCGAGAACTAACAGGGACAATAATTGATGTAGCGAGAGAGAAAGAGCGAGAGAGAGAGACATTCCCGAAAATGTCTGTGATAAACTGTAGCTTGGACCATATAATTTCTCATTAGGCAAGCAGTGGGCTGCTTGACTTGATTGTCCTCTATGTTGTCTGCGCTAATCTGGGAACACTGTAAAACTTTAAAAATTACAGATATGACCACAAAGCTTGTTCATAAATGTAATCTGCAAAAGTCAGTCTTTATGTTGATTACGCCGAGTGTTAAAGGGTAATTCTTTATTGCAACTTGGGTCTTATTTTGTTAATTATTTCCATCATCCCTATCTGTGCCAAGTAACTCTTAATTTGGAAGTAACACTTTTGTTCACATTACAAGCTACTGGAAAAAGTAGCTTACTACAATAAAGCAATTTCTACTACAGTACTGTATTCGTACTGTTATGTAATGCAATGCTCATTATTTTGCAGTGTAATTTATTGTATATATCAGAAGATGAGGAGGTGCAGGTGCAAGCAAATCTGCAAGCAGTGGAGCAATTGAATGCAAGATGTAACAGGTCTTTTGTCTTTTGTCAGACTGTCATACTGAAGCATTGCGAAGTTCCCAGTTCTTATCACTTTGGTGACTACAGTGTTTTCATAAATTGATAGAAATGATGGCCAATGCAACAAAAACAAGGCCCAAGATGTAATAAACTGGAATTTAAGTTGTCATTTATCAATAGTCCTTTTTTCTGAAATGTCATTGCAGCAACTAAAAATGGTCCTCAGTAGTTTGTATGGACCCCACGTGCTTGTATGCTGCCTGACAATGACAGATGGTGTCCTGGGGTATCTCCTCCCAAATCTGGACCAGGGCATCACTGAGCTCCTGGACAGTCTGAGGTGCAACCTGGCGGGATCAGATGGACCGAAACATAATGTCCCAGAGGTTTTCTATTGGATTTAGGTCAGGCGAGCGTGGGGGCCAGTCAATGGTATCAATTACTTCATCCTCCAGGAACTGCCTGCATACTCTCGCCACATGAGGCCGGGCATTGTTGTGCAGCAGGAGAAACCCAACACCCACTGCACCAGCATAGGGTCTGACAATGGGTCCAAGGATTTCATCCCGATACCTAA
>JAVQJF010037783.1:0-43770 GCA_036023855.1 Gadopsis marmoratus
TTGACCTGCTCGAAGTTCTTCTCCGTCTGACGCGTCCGAACCCCGCTGGTTCCCTGACGATGCTGAAGTGCGGGATTCGTCTCCGAGCCAAGGGAGTGGACGTTACTTCAGGACGCGGAGGGAGGATGAAGTTGAGCACTTTCTGCAGCCGTCGGTGCTCTGATCTGAGATAGGCGACCCGCATCTGCAACGTTGGCTGTAGTCCTCAGATCAGAGTGGCTCGGACGCATTCAGCTTTGTATTTTTTTTGGGGGGGGGTGGGTTTGTGCACAACAGCCAGAGAGCACGATGAGGTGCCTCTGTGACTTTTTAAATTGCACCTAAGAGAGAAAGAGACACACAGACAGAGCGGGTCTGTCACCCTGCTGCTGCTGCTGCTGCTGCAGGGAAGCGACGTGTTCCTTCTTCAGCTGAGCGAGTTGGGATTTTGCATCCGAGAGGAGACGCGGCAACTCTGGGCGAACACAGGCAGCGGAGTGGTCTTCCTCCCTCTCTACACCTTAGCTGAAAACATACACAAAAGCACGATAAAAAAAAAAACACAAAAAAATGAAGAAGTTTCGGAAGGTGCTGGACGGCTTGACCACCTCCTCGCCGGGAGGGACTATCGGATCCCCATCGTGCGGCAGCGCGGCCGGGACTCCCACCGCGGCGCCGACTCCCAAAGACATCGACGTGCAGGAGACTCTGGTCTCTGAAAACTTTCAGCTGTGCAAGGTGGGTGGATAAAGAAGTTCGGGACAAAATGCTGGGGTCCACACGTTGGATTCCGGCTCACACGCATGCTGCTTATTCACGCAGCCCGTGTGGTGCTTGTAGACACGCTGGCGCCGGTGCAGACGTGCATGTAGCGGGCAGGGATGGAGGAAAGTTGACTCTGGCGTGCGATCAGCTGCTGCGCTAGATCTGGTGGCCTGCGGTTCTCTGTTTGTGTTGAAAGTTCAGCACCGCGGGCAGCTCCGCGTTTCCGACTCTCCCGAGGATGGAAGCGATGCAGAAAGCCTCGGCAGACTAAAGCTCCAGGCTCCTATCGCCTTAGTAGCTTTCTGTTTTGAGGCCTTAACGGCAACAAAATTGCGGTTATTCCATGATGTAGATTCGTTCATCTAAAGCTAAGCCTCCGCGGACACTGGACACGTGTGCAGCGCGGATGAAACTGGCGTGTGTGTGTGTGTGTGTGTGTGTGTGTGTGTGTGTGCATCTTTGGACACACTACAGCTCCCACCACTATGTGCAGCAAGCGAAAGCTACAGTATAAGCGCCCCCATCGCCAGCAGGCTGTACGGAGGGACCCTGCAGTACCTGCCCGGGCTGATGTGCTATTCACAGAGAAGCATGGAAGGGATAGGGATGGTTGGGGAGGAGGGTGGAGGGGGTGGAGGGGGTGGAGAGGGTAGGGGGTATTTATAGCAGCCTCTGCCTCCCATTGCAGCCCCTGTTCTGGATGCATTTTGGAGCTGACTGCGGCGATTATTCCTCACCCTTAAAGAAACGGAATGCATTTTTTGGATACACTGTGAATAATTCATTGAGAACCCCAAGAGAAACCGGGTTGTTTGTGGAGCGATATTATTATTGGGCAGAGTGACACTGGTGGGGGTGGGGGTTGATGTTTTTTCATTTCTTTATTGAGGAGCTGTGGGAGGAGGAGGAGGGTGTTTGATTCACAAGCTGGGAAGGATGCTGCAGAGCACCCTCAGCAGGCAGGCAGGCAGGCAGGCAGGCAGGAGAAAGTGCTGGAAAAGAACAGCACGATTGCCTGGTCCCATACAGGAAGCTGCTCCTCCTTCAGTGAGTGGACGGATGCATGGTTGTTACCAAAGACACTGAACCATCTGAGCCTCTCATGGAAACTCCCATGAGTGTACAAACATGCCCTCCGTTCCCACCACCGTCACGTTCCTTCATTGTTTTTCTTTGAGTCAGTGCAAGTGCAGGTCACATGCCTGTATTTGTGTATGTGGCTGTGTGTGTAAAAGGGGAGAGAGAGGAAGAGGAAGTATAGTTGCACCATAGTTATGTCTGCCGGTTCCTTTTCCCAGTGCAGACAGGGTTTAAGGTGAGATGGAGACGTATGTGTAATTGGCCCACTCCTGTCACATTTTCAGTCCACTATGTCCATCACATATCTATTATCCGTTGCTAAAGATATGTTTCAGGCCTTAATCTCCGTGGCAACCTCCTGCTTGACAGTAAAACTCACCTCAGGTAGATTTATTAGGAATTTTTCCTAATTCATTGGGCAAATAAATGTGCACTTATCCTACACAGCAAAAACCGGTACGGTTGAAAGGAAATGTAAGTGTGGCAGTGTATGAAAGTATGATTTCTGAATGAAAATCAAACACACATTACTCTGAAACTGGTCAATAGCTACAAAAACACAGGCACTTTTTCATGCCACGTGAACACGGCAGAGAGAAATACATGGCAATCATCTACATTTCATTTCCATTCATTGCCCCAAATATTATTAGAACGGATCTTTACTATCTAACAGGGAGATACATCTGTGAGCTGGTGCAGTGTGTGTGTGGGAGGGTTTGGCATCTTGGCAAACTTCTCAAAGTTAGTCATGACTTCTGTCCTCACTGTGCAGTGTGGGAAGATGCAACAACTCATTTTGTTTGGATTACACAGTATTTTTTTTCTTGTATGTGTTTACAGTGAAAAGTGCTGTAGCACCCAACAGCAGAGGTGGTGAAACAAGGTTTTGGTGAAATCTCACTCAGGCTGATGGAGGAAAGGAGGAAAATGGGAGGAAGCCAGGTGTCTGACAGCCTCATTGAATGTGTAGGTTCATTTCTGTTTACAGGGTTCATTTCTGTTTACAGAGTTCATTTTGTGTTAGAGAGATGGAGTTTGAATCCTATTGGCTGTTTGGTAATACAGTTTATTGAACTGGTACCATATGCATTAGAGTAATCACTTCAATAATACCCACAAGAAACACTCATGTCTTACTCTTGTGACCAAACACTACCAACCTCACCAACCCTATTATTTGTGTTATTTTATAGTATATGTATATCAATTTGTGTGACAACAAAGTTAAAGTTATCACTGTATATTGGTACAAGTCCCTCCCTCAGTCTGTGGAGCGCTGACAATGTCAGTGTTGTGTTGGTGTTGTGATGTCATGGAAATAAAGTGGAAGGCAGAAGGAGGGCAGGAGGCTAAATGATGGTTTTGGAAAATCAGGCTTTATGTGTTCACTGGCTTGAGGTTCCCAGAAGCACGCTGACAGCTTCAGGCTTTAGGCTTCATTGAAACCCCTAACTGGCCATGAAGTGTCGAGTTAGCTTAAAATAAGGTTAAAATTGTGTCCTTTAAAGACGCTTCAACCATTCAAGTCACAAAAAAGTAAAACATGAATAGGCGATCTGAACTTAAAAACTAGAAACACTAGAAACAGCACTTTCCCTCTGGCTAAAACTTCAATACAGCAACCCAAACACTGGGAGACCAGAAATGGAAACATGCCCTCTCCATTAGTTTTGCAACACTGCAGAGGTGACACAAGCTTGTGAATTATGTTGAGAGTGTGCGCCTGCAGTTCCTCTATATAAATCTTACAGACCCAAAAGGGCACAATGTTTGCTCACATGCAGCGTCTGGAGATTACAGGGAATGGACAAACTGACAGTCAGTAGCAGGTGTGTAGACGATAACACTGTGACAGTGAGGGAGGTCAGAGGGAATGACCAGACTTGTTCACGCTGACAGGAAGGCCACAAATATGCAAATAACAGCTTAGTGCAAAACCTGCATGAAAAAAGGCTTTTTCTGACAACGTGCCAAGCCTTGAAGCGGGTGGGCTAATTCAGGGAAGGCCTTATTGGGTTGTCAAACTGTTAGCTATGGACAAGAAGTGAAATCTACATTGGACACATGATCGCCAAAACCGGGTGACTGAACAGCAGATAAACATTGCACAATCCCACAAATCCTGATGCCTGGTGCCACATGCTGATGACAGGGTCGGGATTTGGCGTAAACAGCTTGACTCATGGATCCGTTCTGTCTTGTGTGAGTGCTACAAGCTGCTGCTGATGCGTGTTAATAATGATGTGCGTGCGTGCTTCATAACAAAGGAGTGTCATTTGAGCGCTGCTCGTACACTGTGTAAACATTGTTGCTGACCAGGTGTATCCCTTCATGCCCCGTCTCACATGCATATTTCCAGGACTCATCATGTCAGCCTGGTTCCATGAACATGACAGTAACTTTACTTAGTGTCTAACTAGCAGAGCACTTCTGAAAAGATGTGGAACACAAAGTTTGTAGCATGATTGCCCGGCTAAACGCTCAGGAGGAACCAAAGAACCTTACTCAGCAAATAGCTAAATCCATGCCTCGCATAGTTTAAGGTTTTCTGAAGATAAAAGGAAGGAGACACAACAACGCAGCCATTTCACTATATGATTAAGGTTGATCGTTTTTGTTCCTTTATTTGGTTAAACTGACAGCTCCATTGAAAGTAATTTTCATTCAGGTTGCTGTGTTCTTTCTTTTCGCCACAAGGCCCTCCAATGACAAGGGCAGGTTAAAAATGTGTAGCAACAGAAATAGCAGAGAAAATCCTGTATTTAAAAGAGTAAAAAATATCTGATCATCACCTGTTTTTCATGTGTTTCAAAATAAATACTAAAATGTTTAAATCGGCTATATCTTTGATTTTTACATTAACAATGGATCTACTGATGACTATGTAACAATGACTACTTCTATGTAAAAGGGTTCACTCGCAGTGATGAACCCACAAATATTTTCTGGCCAACTCTGCAGTTCCTCTTAGCTTTACTTTTTAGTGTTTTTCAGCTCATTCATTTGGTATTCAGCCCGCAACTTTATTCTCAATACAGCAGGCAGCTGTTTTCAGCTAAACAAGTTCCCCATATCAGCTTAACACCTTATAACTATCATGTTGTGTTCACAGGTTGTTTCCGCTGCCCCCAAGTGTCCAACATTTGTTAATCTAATCATTGGCAGCATCTGTTATAATGGCTGTCATTTGCATTCTGGGAAGTCTTTACCTCAGCTGACTTCATTCATTTTGCATGTGCCACTTCTTCTTTTACGCCATCGCCTCTAAAGTGCAGTACCGTCTGTAGAATTTGAATCAATGGAAAGTGGTCGTTTCCATATTCATTAAGTCCTACTTGTCGCTGTGAAGAACGTGTTTCTCACCCCATTAATTGGAATTTCTGAACCTACTTTTAGTCACAAATGAATGTAAGATGAAATATATATAATTTATAACTGTTGCCGTAGTCTGACAGATGAGCACACACTTGAATTCAATTCTGCTTTATGACTAAAATTGATGCAGAAGTAGTACCACTACTAGCCACTGACTACCAGTCAAGTGTACGATCTATGACTGGATCTTTGCAGCACTGTGGTCAGATGAGCCAGAGGTAGCCTGGCCCACATTGTGATGAGACTCTAGTAAACTCGGGGCAGCAACATAGGTACAACTTGGGCAAATCAGCTGTTATAAAGCCACATAACCACTCCTTGCACAAAATGTCGCATGCATAAATATAATGTTTTAGGAGAAGATGTTCTTCAGTGTCAAAGTCGGACACTTTGCTCGCCCAAACATCCACACAGAACTCCATAAGAGGTTTTGCGGTGCTAAAACAACATCACACTACTTTCACCGTAGCTTCTTAGAGAGAACAGTCATTCTCCGCATGACCACAAGAAGTCACTTGTCAGGAAAACATAAACTTAAGGCTTTTTAAGTGTTTGGAGAAATGAAAGCTATTGATGTTTTGCTGGTGGTCTCAGATCTCTGCAATTGAAAATCCATGCCTGACCTCAATTAAGGTTTCAAGTGTTTTTAATAATTTTGGATCTGGAGCTCGTTAAAAAGTGCACAACTGGGAGATCTTGACCCCATTCCCATTTCTAATCTCCGTTAATATATGATTAATCTCAAAAGGGGATGAATGATTACCCATAACACCAGCACAATCATATTTCAAATTAGATTCCATTGTTAAAACATCCTGTCTATGTCCTTTTAATGTCCATTAGGATAATGAGATATGAATTAGTAGCTTTGTGCCACATTTTGCAGCCAGCCCATCTGGAACACAAATGGACATTTAAATGAGACTAATGCACCACAAGATTCACCGGTTTAGATTTTGCAAAGATAATTGTGTATAACCGTCCATAACAATCTAATGTAGTCTTGGTGGATCATGACAGTGTGTATCTAGGGATGGCAATGTCAGCCGGTTGGTTGGTCCACCAGTTCGTCATCAACTTTTAAAGGGATTGTCATGAAAGTTTGGTAGAGACATTCATGTTCCCCAGAGGATGAAGCCGTCTGACATGTCTTATTGTGCCATTATAGCAGATCACAGTTTTAAATTTTAACTTATCCCGTGAAATTTCTCAACAAACCGTCTATCTGCTACATCAGCATGTTAGCATTGTTATTGTGAGCAGGTAGCATGCTGATGTTAGCATTTAGCTTAAAGCACCGCTGTACCTATGCATTGCTTCTGCTAGCATAGCTGCATACGCTTATTTTTGTTATAGCTGTTAATGAGATAGTCCCAGATAACATACACATTTTGACTGGAAACGGATTTATTGTAGTCTGATCTGATGTTCATAAAGTTAGCTTGTTAGATAGTTTGTCTTATACCGTATCTGGTATCTGGAAGGATGCGCTAATTAGTTACCTACATGATGAGATATTTTAACACAAGCATACTGTACACAGTATGCTGATTCCTGTAGACTCATTAATGTTTTGTTGAAATATTTAGCTGTTCATTGCTGCAGTGAATAAGCGCTGAAATCGGTAGCAGTATGTTTATATAGAATACACCATTAGTGAAATGGTTTCAGGATAATTATTCATTTGGTCCTAACTGACTTTTGTAAAAGCCATGGTTGAAATTCAGAGGTTAGGCGTTAAAGGAGAGGTTAAAGATGACATCACCTCACTCCCTCACCAGCGACCCCACGAGCTCTCCAAGGCTGTGATGACTCAGTGGGTTTACTTCCAGCTAGTCTCACATTACCGTGTGTCAACTGCCTGTCAGAAGCCACAGTGTGGGATCAATTAAGGAGGAGTTGATGTCAGTCTCAGAACTATTACAAAAGGGCAAAGCACTTCCCTGTTTGTGTGTGTGTGTGTTCAGTTTGCAGGATCCATCCCAAAAAATCACTTAAAGTAAAGGTGAATTAATTATTTTAAAGCTTGAGGAGTCATTTGCCTTACTCACTATGTTTTTATAAGAATCACATGAAGTACATGAAATGTGCACATTACAATAGTATGAAAGCAGAACATGTGACCAAGTATCATGTTGGGATTCATGTTTGTGGCTGTGTGGCATGAGTTATAAAATGAAGCATTATTGTGAGCGGCAGAGCTCACTGAGACAGAATCTGTATGATATGAAGATGCTGTACAACGTGTTTGGAGGAGGAGAAAGAGAATTTTGTGTGGGCTTTCAAAATGCTTTGTCCATTCTGTCTGTAGGTGACGGCAGACTGGCTGCCTCACCTCATGCTGTGCAAGTATAATGGCTGGAGCTTCTCAAGCAGCTCTTCATTTCACTTAATTTTCCATCACTTAACTCTCATGAAGTCTGCTTTCATTTCGCAGCGCTTGATCAACCACTGCGGTAACTCCTCTGTTGTTTGATGTGTGGCTCCCAGTGAGAAAATATTTGTAGTCCAATATAATCAGAATCCTATCAAACCTGTTTTTTTCTTTTTCTGTGTTTTAGCATTCAAGCTACAACCATTGAAGTCATGAAGGAAAACCACTCTAGGCAACGTTCAGGGCATCACCCTTTTCTGAAAGGCCACATTCACAATGCATTTTGTATTCACATCATCATTTCTTCTGTTTCCGTGGCTACATCAATGTTCAAGCCTGGGGTGGGAGAACGGTGATTGTGAAAGCTATTATAATAAATCCACTGTTGACCCACAACAGTAATTTTGTACTGGCTGCTCATAAAAGGCAATTAATGCTTAAAAATGACAGACATGTACGGCAAATTGTGTTGATGAGCTGTTGTTCCTCCGTCCTTTAACTTTTGTCAATCATGTCACTACTTGCAGAGAAACGTCAACAGTCTGTGCACTTTATTGTGGGAGAAAATATGAGCTACAACACTATGTTTTAGTGCACGAACTGCTGAGCTGAAACCTTATTATGGAAAACAATCCACTTGGAACTGCAGTGCTGCAAAGCTTTAAACCAACCTCACTGCTACTCTGAGTGGTTAGTGGATCCCTCTACTCTTAAGTGCTACTCTCAAGCACTTGACAAATCTCATGTACCTGGTGTCTCTTTAAAAGCTGGAGTTGAGGTTATTTGTATTTATTTATTTATTTTATGATAAAAACACAGCTCGTTGGCAGACTGAATGTTCCTTTATGGCATTTTTGTCTTTTTAAAGTTCAGTCAAAAAGTGTCCTGACAGATGCCTTGCAACTGTGCCTCCAATAAGTAAGAGACGGCATATTCAGGAAGGAATTTATTTCTAGCATTACATTTGTTCATCTTCAGTGATTATTAGTACATTTCAGTACACTGTAGTAATCAAAATATAACATTAAAATGTCTTTATAGACGGAGGCAGTACTATGACTGGCAGAAAATAGCTATAATGTACAGACAATAAATATTCACCTCATTTCGCATGAGTACATTCTGCCTCATGCAATCTGAGAAAGCAAATTTAACAGGCATGCTTCATGTATTGAGCTCATTGTCAATTGTCCCAGCTGTTTTTTACATTTTCACCATTTTCTTAGAAAATAAAAGTCAGCAGAAAGCTCAACATTTTTTAATTGCACCTATGCATGTCTTGTCTAGATTGAGTAAATAATTAAAAATCAATCATGCATATATGTTAGGTGAAATGGATATCTTAATCAAAATATTTCATTATTACAAATATTACAATTAACTCCTGACCTTTTGCTTAAGTGACAGAGAAACTGCATTTTTAGCTCATCAGTGGATTCCATGTTAACATGCAGTTCATCTGACCACAGTGCCATGATAGTGTGCAAGCTAATCACTCAAGCTAACCACATTACATGTACATAAAATTTACTGCTGAAAAAAATATCATACAGCTATTCAAATCATGCAAAACAATTGAACATTAGGAAAGATTCCTAAAATCTAACAAAGCTTTCATTTTGAAAACTAACCATATGTGAATGTGGGTTCCTCTCAGTGATCATGAGGGGGCGGAGTGCCATTATGGTGTCGTGGGTAGTAACACGTGACAACTTTGTCCACTCCTACTTTTTCTATCAAGCCCGAGGCGTGATGCTGATGCCGTGGCAGATTTGCTGATATGCCTGGTGCTGTGGTTAAAAGGCTAAGCCACATATACAGTGCATCCACATATGGCTGGTTGCTGACCCCATGGCGGCATGAATGCACAACATGAAACCCCAGTGTACAATCACCTCCTCCACACACACACACAGAAGATTGCTTTGTACTTATGTAATAGAACTAATGTATACGTGGGTGTTAAGACCACACTTTAATCTGAAGTGACACATGCTTAACATTCATCACATCTGACCCTTAAGGGGTTTGTGTTAAATGTTGCCAGATAAAAAAAAAAAAAATCATAATTACATATCATAATGCCTAACCTAATCATCCCTCAAAAAACAAACCAGTTACACAGTAGTTTGATGCAATATAAATGCATGAATGCACACAGACACAGCAAACATACATACACAGTGCATGTCTCTCCCCCACTCCCTCTGGCCACACACATAACACTGTGTAGTCTGCAGCTCTCATACAAATGAGCCCACAGCAAGATGAGAAGCTTATCCAGGCTCATTCATTCGTTTTCATACTTCCGAGCTCTCACACTGCATTCTCACCCTGTTCACATCCACGTGCTGTTCTCTTTGTCTGTGTGTGTGTGTGTGTGAATCACACGCTGGAAACCTTTAATCACGTTTTTCATGGAAAAATACAGGACCCCCCCCCCAACCCCACTCAGGATCGTTTGCAATATCAAAAGATTGTTTGTAATATCAAAAGATCATTCATATACTTGCCCGCTACAGCAAACCCTCCATTTGGTATGACGTTTTTTTTTGTTTGTTTTCTTTCTCAATTTTCGGTGCCACACAATCATTCCACTTTCACAGCTCTCATCAGCATTGTTTCCAGCAGCAGCAATTTTCAGCAAAAAAGAAAACGCTCTGCTGCAACCCACTACACATTACCTCAAACGGCAGACAGTAAAAAAGTTAGCGACTAGCTGATGAACACAGTGGAGCATGTAGCAGCTACAGAGCCACATATTTCCCTCCAGCGCTGGTGACGATCAAAACAGAGCTGAAAGGACAGAGTCTGCTGGATGTGTAAACCTGTATGTATGGATGTAGAACTTGTGAAAAGTCAGTCAAAAAGTTTATAAAAATCAAATATGACTCTACCATTTAGCACACGCAAGTTGTGTCCATGTTACAATTGTTAAGAAAAATTTTAAATCTGGTTAAAAACTGTAATTTAACTTGCATATAAGAGCAGTTTCAACTTCATTTGATGTGACTGTATTTCAAGTTGTAGCAGGTTCCATTATGAACCTGCAACATGTTCAAAGGCAAAGATATTGAAAAGCTTTTGAAATAGCAGTTATATGGAACCTAGATTCACCCTGTCTGCACTTAATCGGGCTACAGGAGTTGAACACTTGCAGGTCTGGCTGGTGTACACATATTAGTTGTATGCTGAACTTGCATTTTTTTTTTTACTTCTTTGGCCAAAGAAAAAAGGAATTTCCCTCGACCCAAGTGTGTCTGATAAGGAATGAATGGGTTTGTGCTGTGTTGTGTATCCACTGTGTTTCACACATTCAGTAACCCCTGATCTCCTCCCCCAAACGTCTTCTCTCCTACCCACGTTTGGATTTTATTTTGGGCTGCTCCCGACTAGATCAAAGGAATTTTAGAGCAACCTCAAAATATCTCCCTTCAAACACTGGTGGGGGAAGCCTCGCGTATCTTTGTTTGTTTGATGGGCGCCCTGAATTTGTGAAGCCTCTGTAAACAGGAATAAATGTATGTGAGGGGAATACTGTTGTCTCTCATCCTGACATTTGGCCCGAGAGGACAGTTGCTGGAACACCTGGCTGATGCAGAGGCACCATTTGTATGCACACAGGAGACACCTAACACAAAGACTAACTGTATGTATATGTTCACAGAGTGATGCAAGGAGACAGAAGGTTTGCATAGTGTAAACAGTGATGAACACACCTTAGTTCCATGCTTTTTACTGGGTCCCCAGCTGGGGATAAGTCTGCCATTTATGTTGATATGTTTCTCATTTCCAATGCAGTCCAAACACTGTACCAGCTTCAACTGACCAAATTCTAATCCCAGAATTAGGACCACTGTCCACTTAAGATTTCAGTGATATTGCAGCAGTCTTGCCATTTACTTCTGACAGATAGGAATCTTGATACACGGATGAACCACACTTTCACTGAGAAAAACAAAAGATCAGCGTTTGCTCACTATTCATATTTTCCTTTTACATGCTGCAACCCTGTGAATTTTACTGCTTTTTTCTCCTATAAGTCTCAAAATTGTTGCTTGGCCTGTGCTTTAAAATATTTTATTTTACATATACATTGAGTGAATATTTTACATTTTTATGTAACAATACTATACGAACATAATGTTAACATGTTATAATTGCAAGGAGGCATACTGTGTTTATCAACCATCAGATAATTACTGCTGGTGTTACAGAGACAGAAGATAATATGATCTTACATTAACCGCAATAGTCATTTTAAATTACTTCAGTGATGATCAGGGCTGACAGTAGAAGACATTGCTAATAAGAAAGCATGAGGAGAGATGGAATATTAAAATAAACTGATTACATAGCCTCAAAGCTTGAAAATGAATTTGACAGAGCTTGAAAGTCATTTTTCACATTGACGGATTTCTCAGGCACACTTTGTGAGACTAATGCAGAGGCTGTAGAGCACTGGCACCCATGGCCGTATGGTAACAGCAAAATGTGAAAGAATTTAACCTGCACCACACATACTGTCAAATCAGTATCAGCGTTTGTAGCTTTTATATTAGTGTAAACTTCGCATAGAAGTTACAGCTGAGAATTAAATATTTCTGCCTGTGTTGATCTGCGTTTGGCGATATAGCTGCTCAACGCACAATTTGCTGGCAGTGGTAGACAGGGGTGCTGCTTGCTATTTATAGAACCAGGGGTCTAGACCAGCTCTGCAGCTGAACGCTGGGTGTGGAGAGAGAGGATGGTGGGTGGCATGAGGTGGTATTAATCTTTTTTTTTGGTGGGGGGGGTGGTTATCTGCATGTCTGCGTGGGGTTATCTGATTGAACATTAGGCTTGTGTACATAAAGGTTGTGTATGTGTGGAGGGGAGGAAACAACATAGCAGAGGAAGAGAAAAGGGGGGAGGAGGTGGATGGAGAGCGCAGTTGATGTAATGCAGCCTCTGGCAGCCATAACGCAGGTCCTTTGCAGCAGGTCAACAGTTGCTGCAGGGCTGACTGCATTTCTAAACATACATCTTAGCTGCTTCAGCAGAATGAATATACATTTAGTGATTCCTTTGTGTTTTATTTCCCCATGTTCATTTCTGGACTGTTTTTGACTGGAGACTGATCACATGATAGGTTGGTAAGTTAAGTTTTTACACTGCTGCCTAATCATTCATTCATTCATTCTCAATACCGCTAATCCAAAAGGATCGCTTGGGGGGCTGGAGGCACTCCCAGCTGACACTGCGTTTAATCAAACTTTCAAATGTTGCTAGCTGATTAAAAAAGGTCACCAGGTCACACAAATATACTCCATGTACAAACACACGCCACTGAAAGAGGGAGACAAATGGCTTTATTGCTTTGACCTTAAAATATACATCTCTGGAAAAAATTAAGAGACCACTCCAGATTTTCCAAATTTACCAAAGTTCATTTTACTCAAGCATATACCTATAAATAGTAAAAGTGTGTGAACTGATAATTTTGCAGTGGTCTATTAATTTTTTCCAGAGCTGCATATGAGCAGTTCTGAGATCCACCAGAGTAAATGTGTTTCTCATCCACTTCTCTCTTGATGTACTGTATATGTGGGGGGTGGTGCCTCTCCTGTATCCCAGCAACAGTGCACCACAGTTGGACTAGAGAACCTAAAGGGGCCGGCTGGCAAGACCTGGAGGATGATTCTTGTGCATTTATCCACATTGTGTGTGCACCTGCCATTACATATGAATGATTTTGTGTATGAATGTGCCTGACCGACCACCTTTTTGCTCTTTTTGTCGCGTCAGAATAATTTGCCGATGCATTGGGCTGGTTAATGAAAATCCCCTTTTGATCAGAGTCAAAGTCAGAGAAGGTTTCGAGTGTCCGTTTGAGACATCATTGCCTGCCAAGTGCTCAAACGTGTATTGCCAGACAACTCAGATAATAACTTGACCTTCCTCTTTGTCCTCTTCTGTAAATGGGGCTAAAGGGGAAGTCAAGTGATTCTTAACGATAGCGTGAAGGCATCCCATTCTGCAAACTTTGTCCCGCCTACTTCTGAAACCCTTTAAATGCATCTTGTTTCATGCAACATGTTAAACAGTGGAAGGGAATTACAACCTCAAAGCCATTTCATTTTAAAATAGCTTAACTCTATTAAATGCACGTGTGTGTTTGTGTGTCAGAAGAGCCCTTTGTGTGCAACCTGTTTTTTTGAGGGAGGGCCATTTGATTGGGTTAAAGTTCAGTCCGGTTCCACTTCAACCTGCAGTGTGAAGAATGCTGGTAAAAGAGAAACAGAACAACAACATTCACAATGCTGTATAATGGAAAATTAAACAGCAACTTCCAAGCTTTCTAATTAGTGTTTGCTAGCTGATCTGCAGTCAAACAGATGACTTTACTGAAAGTAAAATACAGACAGGAGAATTCCAGCAATTGCAGTGCGCTGTGTGACCCCATTGTTAAATTGGGGGAATGGGTATATTATGCACATTCAAAACAGACTTCACAGGGATAAAGAAACACTGCACATATACTAATCACAATAAGGCAAGGCTTTTTGAATCCATGTTGACTGACTGTTTAAGCATTATAGAGGTGCTCAATCAAAAAGTCAGATTCCATGGACAGTATGCTGCTAGCTTTACTGTTTTTAGATCTTACATAAAGGTTATCTATATTAATGTTACTACTCCATTTGTATGCAAGGCACTCATTGGCCGAAATGTAGCAGTGGAACCCCGACAGCAGTATACACACACACGTCTTTACCCTAAATCTAACGAATTTAACATGTCATGCACCGATATAACGCACTCATAAATATGCAATATGTGTAAATAATAATAAGAATACACATTTTATGCACCATGCAGACTTACACACAGAAGCTCTTGTTTACAGATTATGAATGGGAAACATGTGTAAAGCATGCACACAAGCACACGCTCACTCTCCCGTGATTGCACTGGGATTATTCTGTCTCTGTGTTGTTTCTCATCTTCGTCTGTCGGGTTTGATCGACTCCGAGTGATTTAATTCCGTGTTTAAAATAACCATTTAATTCATCCACAGGCTCTCATACTATCTTTACAAATTCACGCCTCTACCGTATTAATGAGAGCACAAAAGCCCTGTTACAACAGTTCAGGCAGCCAAACAAAGGTGTATGTGCTGGTGATGGGGTGGGTGTGGGTCTATATAATGAACAGAAAAGCCCCTGCTGACTACTTCATTGTTTGGGTTCAGAACAGGAGGTTTGTCATTGACAGAGTTTTATTTTCATGAATAAATAATATTTATTGAATATTTTCAATTCTCTGCACAAGATGGCTATTGGCCTGTTCTGAGACCTGAGATCTCATCAAACATCGACAGTGAAAATGATCTGTTGAGAGTCATATTAATATCAAACATGCAAGAGTACACCTTTCAGTTTCCGTTTCAATACTGATATCTGTAGTAATATGTCACAGACGTGAAAAAAACTCTGCAGTTACAATTGAGCAACAAGCATTTTAACCTTTTTCTGTCTAAACGAAATATAAATGAAATGTATCATGAAATGAAACATTCTATCATTGATGGCCATTATCAGAGACAAACCCAGTGTAGTAAAACAGGGCTGGCAGCAGCAGCAGCTGCGACGTCTCAGCAGTGGCAGTCCTACATTTCAAACTGTTCAGACAAAATCTTTGCTGACAGTGAAAAGTAAACACACCATGCAATGTCCCTGACATCATCCCTGTTATCTTCAACCAGAAAACAATAGCATTTCAGAGGAATTAGTAATCTTTTGTTTTGTTTTTTTAGCAGAATTAAAGGTCACATTTCTACACAATAGACATTTAGCTTTTCAAAATGATAAAGCTTCAGCTGGATTCACCACACAGTAGAATGTCATAGGGGCAGGCAAAATAATTAAATGATAAAATAATTTAATTACCCTATGATCAGAAAATATGTTTTTTTTGTATAATTGAAATGTTGTTTTGTGTTTTATCCCTTGCAGACGGTGCGTCATGGTTTCCCTTACCAGCCCACTGCTTTGGCCTTTGACCCTGTGCAGAAGATCCTGGCCATCGGCTCCAGATCAGGCGGTGTACGGATGTATCCTTTACCCCTCATCTGCCCCCTTCCTCCCTTCCTGTCGTCTGGAGACACACTCAAAAACTGTACATACTTATTTATGTATTTTAAAGTAAATACATTACCTGCCCTTTGCCCCTATTCATTATTGTACATTAGAATAAACAAAAACAATGAAACATAATCTATCACAGTAAACATTAAATGGGTGCTCGCTTTGTCTTGCTTGCATTTGAAGCATTTCACACTGGTGTGTAGAAATAAGGCTTTTCAATAAGCATAATACACATACTACATGAAAATATGTAACACACATAACAGATGCACATTGGCTGCACCTGTAAGTAACACTGATATATGTCTAGTCAAGTAAATCATAAATTCACAGAAATGGTGCATCTACTCCAACAAAAAACTGTGGCACTGCCTTGGTGTGTCTCTGGCAGCCCCTCTCATGTTGCTCGGCTTTCATGTCGCAGGCTCAGAACTGTCCATCTAGCAGCCCATCGCCTGGGTCACCCGGTCACAGGGATGGGAGAGGACGTATAAATGCAACCCAGGTAGGAGATTACACCCTCATCAATAGGCAGGGTTCCCAGTACGTCTTCAGGGAACCGAGGGCCAAGGCGGCAAAGAATTATTGATGCTGCAGCAGCCATCGCACTGCTGGTCCTACTGGGGTAATAGATGGACAGACAGAGTGATTTCTCTGCCGAAAGAAATAGAGCAAAAAAACAACAACAAAGAGATAGTGACAGAGGGAGATGTGACATTGTTTGAATATTTTAAAGAGACCGAAAGAAATGGAGAATAGGAGGCTGAATGTTGAGGAGAAGGGAAAAGGTACACAGTGGTGTTTGATGACACACGGAATAGGTAATAAAAGGGGCAAAAATGTGCCTGAATCATAAGCTGCAGCCAAATGTGGATATCTGATATCCTTTACCTCTAACGCAATCCTAATCCATCCCTTTTCTCTAGATCTCTCTAATGAATGCCTGACTGCGGGGCAAGGCTGAGATTTCAGCTAGATGGAAGCCCTTGAGTGACTTAGAATTTGTATTGACATGCTGCACACACCGTCCTCTGCTCCCATGTGGCCTGTCACTGACTCTCTCTTTCTTTCTTCCTTTCTTAATCTCTCCCTCTCAACTGCATGCTCTCACGTACACGCACATCTCTAATTTGCTGTTTCTCATTCTGCCCTCCATCGCCTTCCATCTAGAGGACCTTTTTTTTTCACCCACGTATTTCTGCTTTTATTTATTCAATTCACCCTTCCTCTGTCCTTCACAGCCCGTCTGAACGCGCTCCCCATTCTTTCCAGGGCTTTGAACGTCCGCCTGTCATCTTCTGTCATGGTCTCTCTTTGTTTTTTTCTCCTCCATTGCTTTTCTCTACGTTGCTTCCGTTCTAGCTGTATTAGTACTGTATGCAGGCGTAGACGTTGCAGGAATTTCTCATGCTCCATTTCTATTACATAAGCAGTCCAACAGTAAGACCTGCCTCTTGCTTTAATTATGCATCAACACTTGGTTTTCATTTATCTCACCCGGTCTCTCCAGGGCGGAGCAGCGTGTAAAAACAATCAAAGCTTGCACCTGTTTCTTTCTCCTCTGTTTGTCTGCTGTGACTGACCCAGTGCCGTAGTCGCTGTTTTCTACTGTACCAACACATCATTATTTGGAAGAAATATATATTTTGTTCCTGTTAAGAAATCCATATTGATCTCCGGGGACTCAAAGTTAAACATTTCGATGACACTATTGATCGAGTGTGTGGGACGTCAGCTATGTGGGCTCTCTGTGGGAGGTGTCTTATTAACGCGTGGTGTGCAGGAACACATGTCTCCCTGACTGCCTGAGTGTGCGTACCGTATGTGTGTGATCAATGTATCTTGAGTTCCCATGGAGTCCGGTTTCTTCGTCAGAAAACACTTTGTTCACTTCTGCACACATATGAAATTGAAAAGTTGGAGTTACATTTCCGCCAATAGATGTGTTTTATATGCATAATAACCTGGATACTGGCTCCAGTTGAGGTAGTACACTGGCTTATGTCATGTAGTGAGCTAGATACTACTACTCTGACATACAGTATGCCCTATTGAGTATTACCTTTCACCTTTCTATTGTGATAGAATCAACCAGTCAATTTCATGTTCACCCCTAAGCCTGAAAAGTGAGAGGATGTGGAGTTAACAAGGGTTAGTGTTTTGTCTAAAGTAAGACTTCAGTAGTCAAAGGACGTTACAAGGCACACAGTCATTATGATCACATTATTATCATATGTTCAAGAAAGGCTCAAGCCTTTTAAAAATGTAATATCATATTTGCTATTCATACTATGTAAAACTATGTGTTTATAAGCATTTCCAAGGATTGAAACAAATCAATACACCTTTTAAGCCTTTTTGACATTTTATAGCTTTGATCTTAAACTTCCCAACCCCTACTTGTAATTGTTTTACATAAGCGTATTTTATTTAACATTTCAATTATTTGCATCTATGAAGTCCTATACTCTAATGGCAAAGAATTAGGGCTTTTACACATAAATGTATTTTATTTTGCATTTTATTTATCTTAATTTATCGATGCAATTATCTTCCCTAAATGGAAAGTTTTAATGGCCTTTTATTAGCTAATTGTGGTATTGCTTTTTCTTTTATAAATAAAGGTTGGTATGACAATATTCATAATAACATTGAACCATTTACCTCATATGTTACAAACTGCACAAACTGGCAAGTAAATCATCTGTGAAATATTAGACTGATCAAGTGGGTGTGCATTTGCATAAGGTGGCTCTATTGTATTGGCCAGGTGTGCTTAAGTACATTGGCTTATCTGAGAATAGATTTGGGTAGTTGGGGCAAAGCAGTGTCAATTACTCAGCATATTGAAGGGTTGCACATTATCCCGGATGTGCCTTTCAGCGGTACAAAGAAATGGGGAGAGAAGTGAGCGAGGGAAGGCTGCCGGCAGAGAAATATATGGAGTTATAGGAAGGGAGAAAGAGATAAGGGTAGCATTAGAACACTGAGAAGGAGGAAGGCAATGTGGTTATATTGTTATTGTTGAGGATAGAGAGAGAGTAATGTGATGAAAGGATACCAAAGATACTAATGTGGGCACAAAACAAAAATATCACAAGACTTAAAACTACACACACCACAAGCACAAGGCTTTGGAGAACTGAATGCCCATAACACTTTCATATATTTAATCTCATCTGTGTATTTGACATATTCACTGTTATACCTACACTGATTTTAAATGTAGGATAGATTGTACGTGACAAATGTGCATAATGCAACATCTGAGAAATGTGCATGATGTTTTTAACATCTAAATGGTGCTCTGTGATGTTTTCCAGGAAGATAGCAGCTGGTAAATCCAATCAAATATCAAACAAATTTCATACATAATAGGCTACTTGTATCACATACAATATAACCTACATTCCCAGCTTAATGTTGGCTCAAGGAGGCGGAATATGGTCTTGTTAGAAAAACAAATGCACGTACTTGGTATCAGTCATGCCAATTTGTCACCAAGTACATCAGGATTCAACACATAAAAATGTCATCCGTGGACAAAACATTAGGTAACATCTGAAAATGTCAATCTCACAGCAAATCCAACTAGGTGGGATCTGTGGATTCTCGCACATGCTTCCTGTGTTCTCTCTTCACATGTGGCCTCTACCTCCTACACACTATAGTACAAATAAGTAGGCAACCACATAACCCTGAGTGGTAAGCTAAAATAGTATTCTGTGTAATTTGCATTTCCTGAATGACAAATCACTTCTTTTTTTTTTTGCCTCTCATGTCCAAATCATGAATTTGTTCTTTACTTAAACCCTCCATAGTAATCAAGGAACACTAAAGAACTAAAACATGATAATACTGACTGTTGCTACAATCCGATTTCATAGTGATTTTTTTTGGACAGTATTATTAATGCCTACAATGTGTCTAAATGTCACATATTGAATATGAACAGCTGAGGTGATAACAGTGGGACCGGACCTGCTCTGGTGAATGGTGCATAGTGACGATGTCATCAGGGCTGGCGCAGTGGGTTGGCAATGAGGCTCTCTGCAGTGGGCTCCTAGGACACTCCCCCTCCCGCCTGGGTCGAGATTACCAAAATATGCTGAGATTTGGTTTATTGAGCTCAAACAGAACAGACACAGAGCATGACAAGTGTGTGTGTGTGTGTGTCTGTGTTGATGTGTTTCTTTCTCCACTTCAGTGCCTAAACCTGTATGTCAGTGTGTGACCATGTGTGCGGTGTACCTGCATCAAAATCGTGTGTGTCTCTGTGTACAGTGTGTGCGTGTGTGTGTGTGTGTGTGTGTGTGTACACATGTGTTTGCCTCTTATTGTTGTTGGTTTATGTGTGTGTCGGCGCAGTGAAAGTGGCTGTAGTTTCAATAAAGGGTGCAGGTAATAGAATTGGCCCAGAGTCTGATAGACAGTCACTTCTCATAACAGTCAATCAGATCAGAGAGAAGGAGAACAACAATGAGGTGAGAGATGGTGGAGACAAATGGAAAAGAATGGTGGGAGGAAGGAAGCGGATGGAGAGAGGGTTCGCATTAACAGCTGGTTGATAACACACAGTACAGCTAACATTGATCTATGACTTTAACAGCCAAACATTAAATCAGTGCCAGATTCTTTTTACTAGGGCTTGGTGACAATTCAATATCACCGCTGATTAGCTTTCAGTAGAGTCATATAGTGCTGACATGATCGTCACACATTACTGTTTTATACTCTGTTATACTCTCAAAACTATTCGGATCCCTTCTGGTTAAAAACATAATTATAGCTATTTAAGGTAATTTTTCTGTTTTGAATTCTGTTTGATGTGATGCATAACAGCAGAACACAGTCGACTGCATTCAGTATTAGCGTGATTTCATGACACAGAGCAAATCAGGATCGGGAAAATATTGTCATCAGCATCATGAAATTGATTTCAAACCATATTGCAGAGCGCGAGGCATCACTGCCGTATAAGTGTAAAACGTGGGCAGACTGTTGGAGGTCATGTTTCTGTGCCCTTGTCTTGATATAAGACAAGTTATGACACACTCAACCCAATTTGTCTGTCTTAATAAACACTCAGCTGCCAGCCGATTAGGTAAAGTGGTAAAATGACCATAAAGTTGAATCAGCAGCTCTCTCACACAGTTTCAACAGAAACTGAACATTATGAAGGGAGGACTTACTGCAAGGATGTTGTATTAGACTGCATTCGTTTTTACTAGTGTATGTGCACTTATATATACATAAATAATAAACTGCCTACTAAGTGTAACTAATACTGAAAAACGATTCTGTAAGCTATGTTAAATATCTTTGATGGATTCAAAATGTCTCCGGATGGCCTATCAACACTGAATAAATATATAGACTTGATTAAAGCTGATGTTGCATGTCCTCCTCTAGCAACTCAAGGCCCTTCTAAGACTTTTTGCCCTGCCAGAAGCTTGTTCACACTGCTGAGTAATCGAGATAAGTTGGCCAGCGCTGACAACAGTCCTCTGCTTGTTGCTAGGTAAGAAGGCGACTGCAGCTTTACTTTTGGGGACAAACTCTCTCACCAGCAGCCACATGTTGCTCAATGACCAGCAGCATGCAATTAGTAAACCTAATTTTGCCAATGTAGCATGAGCGGGCAATGGGAGGAGGTCAGTCTGTGTAAACACACAGCTACTGTTACAGTTCATTATTAATCCCACAGTCTCACAGTGTGTGCGACGGGACAGCTTTGTGGTGCCAGTTCGACAAACAAGACCATCAGACAGTCATCAATTAAGCATTCACTGTTGTCACACTGAACATCGGCTTTGCTGACCGTGTGAGCAGGCCTGCAAACACAGTATCTGCAGCTCAGCTACTACAGAAGGTCAGATAACAGATCAAGAGTGTTTTTGTATGTATTTCCATACACCATGTGCTGTTTTCGTAATTCCTATCACCACTGTTACATATCACAAACTCTTCTTTTCCCAAATTTGAGCTCAATATCAACACACCTGCGGCCATGGATATCAGCGCATGCACTCCTAATCACAACGAGACATGCACAGTCCTGCCTAGTGACTCACTTGGTCTTGATTGAATTACATCTAACAGGATTTGCAGCCCTCTATTTGTAAGCTAGAGTAATGGCAGTTTTTATTGGCATCAAAAAAGAGCAAGTAAATGCGCTGCTCTGGTAGTGGGACAGAAAAGGGATGAAGCAGCAATATTAAACTACTCATACCAAACGCTCCACTCTATCCTTACTTTACCTTTGTAGAGTGCATGATAATAGAATGAATGGCTCTACCCTGTAGTTCACTGCTGGATTAAAGGAAAAGTAATATGAGCGTGGCAGTTTATATTGAATCAGAATGAATAGCAAAGTATATTTTCCTTTAATTGTATAGTTTAGGACTGCAACTAATGATTGTTATCATTAGTTAATTATTGATATCATGTTGTTGCCACTGTCAGAAAATGATGAAGACTAAGGTGACATCGTCAGAATTGATCAACTGATAATTGATTTGATGTCCCATTCATAAAAACAGGTTCTTGGTCAGTTATGTAGCCCCTCAGAAATGACCACTTCATGTTCACCTCTCTAAGGATTTAGCAGTGTTTCCCGAGTTTTTTGTTTGAATAAACAACAAACAGATGTTGACTGTTGCATGTTTGCCCGTGACTGTGGAAACGTCTGCGTATGCCGAGATCGCATGCATATCCAGATGCAAATGAATGAGACTGGAGGCTGTGTTTTTTTTCATGCAGCACTTAAGTCGGTCTGAAAATGGTTCCCCACACATGCAATGAAACAGATGATGCAATTTATATTTATTTTGTACAAAATCTGGCACCAGATTATGGAAGAATCTTCATCGTGGCAGCCACATAACTGTCTCCCATCTTGTATCCTCTCTTCTACTTCCTGTGTTTATCCTACATTCTACGTGCTACTACCAGCACTTTGTATTTTACATCATGCACCTTTAAACCTCTTCTTTTTCTATCATCTTATGCCCGCACAACATGCAGATAATATGCAGATCGTAACTGGAGTTTCACTGCTGTTTTGTACCATGTTGTCTTAACACATATTTGCTAATGGGCTGAATCCACAAGCCGGCAACTGTGGTGTTTTAGTGGTCTCATTTTGTCTTTTTGTCCCTCCCTCTTTTAATTAGTCCTCATCCTTCCTTGGGGTTCCATTAACACTGGCATTTATGGTTTGGTTGGAAGGCCACTCATTTCCTTCCTGCTATAAAGTGATCCCATCTACAGTACCATTCAGAGAGGGAAGGAAAAGCACCCAATGCCCCATGTTGCTCTGCAGTTTGTTGGTCTCTGTCACGATGACAACAACCTTTTATCATGTTGTTTTTTGTGTGTCCCATTGACTGTCTAGCTATACAAAAGAGAGGAAGCAAGGAAGAGAGGGAAGGTGCCTGGTTTCTTTGTCTTTTCCCTCTCCCTTCGTCTTGGTCTCGGTTTTTCTCATTTCTGTTAACTTTCAGTTTTTCCTCTCTTTTTTGCTTTCTCCTCCTGCCTTGTACTACATCCTGTCATTCTTCATCTTCTTGCTCTCCTCGTCTCCTCCCCTGCCCCCGTTTCTCTTAAGCCCTTCCCTCGTTCTCTTTCTGTCTGATCTTTGTCCCGCCCTCATCTTTGTGTGTAATCTCTAACTCGCCCCCCCCTTTCTCTTTGTGTCGCCTTACTTCCCTCGTTTTAGAATGACGGCTGTCTTGCATGTTGATGTGATTAATGATGTGATTAACTTCTCTTGGCCATGAGGAGTTCAGCTCATCGGATGTACAGTGTGTTGGTGCGTGTACACATACATGCACATGCAGTCACTTTATTTTTTGAAAACAGCTATCTGCTCTGAAGTCTCTGTCGCAAGTGTATGTCATAAAGATGCTGAATATCTTTGAATGTCTGTGTGAGAAAGAGAGAGACTTGATGAAATGTTGTTTATAAAAATCTGCCCAGACTGCATCAGAAAGTCTGCTCTGAAAACACTGCAATCGCTTCAATCACAACTGCTGGAGCTCTGAACTCCATTTGTGAGTCATATAATGACTTAATTTAGCATCATCATCATCATACAGGGTGTTACTGTCAAAATAATTGCGATCAATTGCTGTAATTTGTGAGAGTTTTGCTATAAGACAATGAGACCAGTGTGTGTCCATCATGCGCCTCTCTGGCATTTTGAATTCACTTTCTCCATCATCCAGTTTTGGAAAAAACTTGTTAACTTTGTTTGCGCTTGAACAGTAGCACTTGCTGTTTTGTGCTGTAACACAATGCCTCAGTTGTACTACCACATTTGACCTAGTGGCACAGGTCAAATCCAGTGCCACAGGCTGGTAGACCTTCTCTGTGATGGTCGTGGGTTTTCAGCACACCAAGAGCTCAAAATCACCTGCTGAAGATGTACTGATGAAATGTTACACGATTTTGAAGAAGCTGCAGGAGGTGGTGCCGTGGATTCTTATTCTGTGTAGAGTGTGTGTGCAGCTACATGAGTGAATAGTTTCAGTAGAGCTTGATTGCATTGATTTCTTCTGTAGTTGCAGCTAGAGGTCAGGAGGAGAAGCCTGATTGTCTTTTGTCCTGATTCTATGTCTGTTAAGGGAAATTTGCAAAAACCTACTTAATGTATTGATGCGCCACAGTATGATGAATTCACAAGAATTTAAAACAGTCATGTAGGAGAAACAGTAAGGTCTGAAACATTTTACCTACTGCTAAATGATACAAAATGTAGGCAATGTGACAAAAGATGTTTTTAATTCAACAAGAGTTGCATACTAGAAACATCTGGCAGCTATAAAGCATTAAGTTTGTCTCTTAAAACCAAAGATTATGGACTTTTTAGAGTTTTTGTGGACAATATGGACTGATTCTTACCAAGAGAAAAGCATCATAGAAGAGCAAAACAATTAAAGGCTTGTTGTTCTTTGCAGAATTCAGCATCAGGATGAATCTCATTGTGAATACAAAGGCTGCTATTTGTTGAAAAACTCACAATTCTGCCAGTTCAACAGGTTTGTACTACTATTCTTCATATTCTTTGTTTGCACTGTCTCAAGTAGCATTTACAGTACAGACTTACAGAATATATGCACATGTCAAAGCAAGTCGAAATATATCTCCAAAATGTCTCCAAAAAAGCTCATTTGTATTCTTCCAAGAAAAATGGTGTCCCCTATGCTAGAGCAAGCAGGCTGACCTTTAACTTTATCTGATGTATGAAGACTGCTTGCTGACCTTTACCGCACAAAGGTCACTGAAAGCTTCTGTGGTTACTGTACTGTTGGGATTAGTGACAGTGAAAAGTAGGAAGAAAGAGTGGATAAAGGAGATAGGTACACGAGAAACTGTGAGTGAGTAACTGACCTGCACTAACAGATAATATTTTATCCTAAGTTGAAACAGCAACAAAAGTTCATTTTAACCACACCCACGACCACCTAACTTTCAGCTACCTGCACTGCCTAGTAGACGTGTTGTGTAAATAAAATAGTATTTTGTTTCTGAGTAGAGTAGCAGTGTTACTCATGAAGCTCACATGTGCCCACACACAAACAAGCAAACAAACAGTGTAAGTCTGTTGATGTTTTCTGTACAAGTATCCCCCTGGGGCCTCCGAATACAGGAACATCTCATGGACTGACTGTACTGTTAGCTGTTCAGCTGAGAGGAACTTGGAGAGGAAGCAAAGTGAAATATAAAAAGAGCCCTGTCCTGTGTGTATGTGTCCATATACAGTATATCCCACCATAACAGGTGGGTGCCTTGTGCAGGTAGAAAGCACAAGATGCAGAGAGAGAGAGAGGCTGAAAGTTATATGACATATGCCACGCAGTGCAAGGCGCAACACAAATCACAGCTCTGTGCCCATAAAGTGGCCTTTTCACAGTCACCATGCTGTATGAAGGCATTCCCCTTTCAGCTGATTAACTGCAGATCTGTGATCCATCTGCAGTCTCTAATTGGAGTCGGGCGCATTGTCAAGCTGCAATTACGCACGCCAGATCCACTGGCTAAATCTGTGCAACCAGCACCAGACTACTGCAAGATAACCACACATACCCCACAGCTGTGCACTTGTCCACATCATTCTACACGATTCTGTTTTCATAAGCACCCCCACCAATAGTGTATGCATAATGTAACTGTTTTGCACTGTGTGTTGTCCAGCCATGTCGGGAATGTCAAAGTGTTTATAGCTGTTCTGAATGGCCACATTCAAAGACGTAGTGAAAAAAGATATTATTGGGATGACGCTGCACAAATTTCATTTGGAAGGCATTCATAGTGTTGCACCTCTTTCCGAAGCTGGTCGACCATCTGACAAGCACTTCTGTTAAAGTGTCCCGGCCCCTTAAGCGTGCCACGTGCCACTGTATATACCACACTTGACCGTGCATCATGTCCCATGCCTTGATTTACAAAAATGGAGGTTGACAAATGTCATCAGATTTCCCTATATATTTTCTCTTTGATGAACCTCTTTTAATCCATTTAGAGCTACACCCACTCAGTAAACCCTAAGGATGCTAGTTTTTAAGCTGCCTGAGTTTTAATTACACAGTGTATTCCATCTTCAATGTGGACTGCGTTCTAATTCTGTTATTTAGCCACGATGCCTGCTAATCATCTCCATTAATATGATGTTTTGTTCATGCAGTTTGATTTCGTTTCCGCTCACACTATCACATTTGACCACGTTTATATTTTAGTGGGAAGTATGCAAATGAAGCCCTGCTCTGACTGGATGGCGGTCATGCCGTTATCCTCACAAACCGCAAAGACATTCTGCGAATGCAATTAGTCGCGCTGCCAATGCAATGGTACATGTAATGTTTAAGTCTTTAATTAGATCAGATTACATGTCCCTTTGAATTATGCGATTTGACTTATGTTTACTCCACATGAAGGGGAGGAGGTGTGTGTATGTATGCTTACTGAGCGTGGTTTTGCCACGTGTAAACACATTACATAATGCGGAGCTCACTTCATTAGAGGCAGAGAGAGCATAAGGAGAGGATGACAAAAAAAAGAAGGATGTTGGTGTTTTGGAGACTGTGTGATGGATAAGAGACAAAGAGCCGCTCTGCATTCTTATCTCAGTGCCCAGTGATGTCACGTGGAAAACTGTGTGCATTTCAACACAATGTAAGATAGGACTGTTAGAGCTCTGTCTGTGTTGCATTACAGTGGAATTGAAAAGTCATGTAGTAATAGGAGCAATAATGAGGGGGCGCTTTTGAACATCTCTTCTCCCTTTGAAGCAGTCGAACACATTTTAGGAGATTGTCATGTTCGTCGCCTTAAGTGCTGCAAATGTAGTGTCTCCAGCATAGTGTTTACACATTCTCTCTCCCTTTTTTTAACCCGATTCCTCCGAGACCTTAAGTGCAAGTATGACTGGCACCAGCATTACAAAACTCTGTTGTGCTGTTGTTGGAGTTTGCCATTTCACATACACATTGACAAGTGCAACTCCCTGTGTTCTTGTTTATTTCGTCAGACATAATGCAAATGTTCTGTTGTGGTAGCAGCTAAATCACCATCCTCATTCTTTCTTCCAACAAGAAGAAAAATCTGTTGTGTGACGCAACATGTATATGTGCGTGCGCTCGTGTGCGTGATGGGAGGATTAATTGTTCGATGCTTGAACAAAGGCATGTCTGAATTACAGCTCTGATTAGAAAATCTTCGTAAAGCCTTTTCATCAAGGCTTAAAATAAAGAGATATTATATCATTTAGACATATCACTCAGCTTTACTAATTATTACAATTACGAGTTACTGAGGTGGAAATTTTGCCCCCATGGAATAAAATGTCTATATATTACGCAGAAATACCCACATTATGGGTTTTGTGCACTCAAAACTGCAAATAAGAACAAACGGTACTGTTTTGTCTGGCTTCCATTGCTTCCTGTACATCCCACAGTGAAATATTTGCTGATGACTTACTGTTTGTTCGCATGAACACAAATACAATGCATTCACATAACATGTCCTGATTTTATGAGTTGCTGAGGCTCCTTGGCTGGCACACTTTGGAAGATGCAGTCCCTGAATTAGGACACAGTGGACAGGTGTTGTCTGTCAATGTCTGGAGTTTGGCTCTCATTCACAGTCGGTGTTAAGTCTCACATGCAATGTTTGAGTAATCTCACTACTAATTTAACACAAAAGGTTTTAGTTTCAAAAGCATTGGGTCATTACTGTAAACTGCATGGTGTTTATTTATCCTTTTCATATATTATATTGCTAAGATTATGTTAGGCAGAAATAAACATTTATATCTATATAATATTTTCATAAAGTGTGAGGGGAATTTGGACCTGCTATTTTAAGTGTTGCTATCTTCAGTACAGTTTATATTCATGGGACAGAATCTAATGGTATCTCTTTCTGCCTGTGTCTGTTTTGTCCGGTCGGTTCGCCATCACAAGTTTGTCATTCTGTATCTGGAAGTCCCACAGGATCTTAGCTTGGTCATTCTCAACCACCTTCAGAGGTGTGTCCCATTGTGACCTTTGGACTTCCAGCCCTTACTTGGCATAGATGTTCCTGTACACTATGCCAGCCACTTTGCCGCGTTCCATGTATGCCCTGCCTGCTAGCATCTTACACCCCACCCTTATGTGCTGGATTGTCTCAGGGGCACCTTTGCACAGTCGGCACCTGGGGTTCTGCCTGGTGTGGTAGATCCCAGCCTCTATTGATCTTGTGCTCAGAGTCTGTTCCTGTACTGCCATGATTAGTGCCTCTGGGCGGTCTTTCAGTCCAGCCTTTTCCAGCCAATGGTAGGATTTCTCGATATCAGCCACTTCTTCTATTTGCCGGTGGTACATGCCATGCATGGGTTTGTCCTTCCTTGATGGTTCCACCTTCACCTCTTCCTCACCAGGCTTCTGCTGCCTGAGGTATTCACTAAGCAACTTATCACTTGGGGCCATCGTCCTGATGTACTCATGAATCTTTGGTGATTCATCTTGGATAGTGGCTCCGACGCTCACTAGTCCTCGGCCTCCTTCCTTACACTTAGTCTACAGCCTCAGGGTGCTGGACTCGGGGTGGAATCCTCCATGTATCGTGAGGAGCTTCCTGGTCTTTATATCGGTGGCCTCAATCCCCTCCTTTGGCCAGCTTATTATGCCAGCGGGGTATCTGATGATGATACCTATATACTACCTATACATCCCTGTATTATTTTTGGTTGTATTAGGTCATATGTGCACACTGCTGAAAATTAGTGAGCAGGGATACTTTATGGACATATTGGATTTACAGGATTTTTGCATCAATGTGGGACATTGATGATGAACCTTTTATGACATTCCCATCTGCTTATTTCTCCAAAGTATTTCCAGCAATTTGAATACATCACAATATGCTATATATTGCTTTTGCCATATACAATCACATTTTTCCTCTGTCCTGAAAGAGGGTGACTCCAAGGCAACATTATACATTCTTACTCATAGCAAATACCAAAGCCACCTGATGTTACAGTGAGTGTTCTTCACCCCATATGCCATAGGGGGCAGTAATGAGCTCACTCTGTCCAGTATTGTCTTCTTCCACTTTACAAAACGCAGTCCACCAAAAGAGAACTAGACTTTGCGAATGTGCATAACCTGTTGTCAAACAGAGGGCATGTTCAGTGTTGTGTAAGAGGGTGGCAGGGCTTGAGGTCGTATACAAAAAAAGAATTCAATCTGGCTTTGTAATGTTGCCATGGATACATCAACACAAATGTCTCACGTGGACATCCCAGATGTACTATCAGATGTACCGACCATCCATTTCATTTATCAGATCAAATGGAGAACCTAGACAGCATGTGCAGAAGTTATTTGTCTAATGTCACAACATGAGAAACTCTTACTGCTGCACTATAATATATCCTCAAATCAATAGTTCATCAACATCTAAAGACCCAAAGATTGTGTTCATCCATAAAACAATAGTCACAAATGAGACAAAAAAGAATAGGTATGGATGAATGGGCCAAAATGGCAGGGGATCCTTTGGTTTATTTTTCAAGGCCATACACTGCAAACATACAATTTTTGTCAATGCACTAATGAAAAGAATACAAAGATGTGTCCTTGATGAGCACAGAAAAGGTGCTGTGACCATCATCGCAGTGTCACACGGTGAGACGGTGCAGCACATCATATCTCATTAATTCCTCCCGTCTATCACCAAAACAACAGACCCTAGCCCAAGGGCTTTACAGATGCCAGATGCCTCCCTTGTTAATTTGATTCCTCACCTCATCGCCCGGGCCTGGAGCAGTCGGCCACTGAGCTGTCCAGCCGTGTTGTCTAGACATCTGCTTGTGAAGACAAAAGGACTTTTGTTGTTGTTTTTTTTCTCGTTTTCCTTCTCTGCCACAAGTCTGTGTTTGTTTGTGGGATGTGGCCAAATGAACTTCAGGTGCTAGAGAGAGATACAGCTTTCCCGTTTTCACCTTTATAGAGGGGAGGGGACTGATGAGAGGAGATAGAGGTGGGAAATCATGCAGTGGTGAAGGGAGTGAGGCGCTCATTGTTGGAGGTGGTAGTACAGACTGACGCTGAAAAACATGTGATATTAGAAAAATTATTTTGATTCATTTGAAAAGTGGATAGAGCCTGTCACTGACCTAGCTTCAGCCATAACTTTCTGTTAGATAGTAAATTATGTTGATTTCCTGTAGGTTCCACAGGATACTGTGGATTGGAATGCTCTGAAACTACCCAAATATTAACAACTGTGTGTTCTGTTCCATGTGGCATGGCCTTGAAACACAATTACCATGTAGCACAAATAGTTAATTGTTATTAAGTTCCAGTGAGATGGAAGTTACGCAAATCTTTAGCTTCTGTAATGTGAGTATTTTTGAGTTAATTATGCAGACGTGGTGTAATTTTGAGTGATTTCATCAGAGACCTCAGGGATCTGATTGCTCAAAAGTGGCCGTGATATAGTGAGCATGGGGCCCCTGGAAAACCACAGTGATTCGGAGCAGGATGCCACCCACAATACAGTTCAGTTGTACCGGACTGTTGGCCTTCACCCACGCCTCCGTTGCTGTTAGCTACTACAACCCACAAGCTAACAAAGACAAGTGTGGGTTTATATGATGGAGGCGTCGTTGGGTCACCTCAAATCACAAATTTGATTGGACAAATGTTATATGTCTCCGAGTTACACCTTTAAGGTCAGTTTGCAAAGCTTACTGGTGAAGTCTACTTACATTCATGTATCCTGTTGACCACACATTACTCATTGGCTCCATTCCCTACCAGACCCTAAAATTGCATCTGGTATAAAGTCACAAAACTCCTCTGGCCTGCAGATCCACTTTTAAAAATATTTGGGGTTGTGCTCTAGAGCACAAGTGACACTGATAGATTATTGTCTTCCCTTTATGCTCTTCAGCCTATTAGCAATGCATTATACCTGTAGTGGTCCTTTTTTTACCATCTGTGTCTTCTGGATTAAGCCTGCTTTTTGAAGATGTGGTTTTGTGCCTTTATACCAGACCACCTTTTATTTTGGTCATACCTCAGAACGTAGAGTGTAGAAAGGTGATAACTCATGGCAAATGCTGTGATTTCCCTTGGCTTCCTTATCTCATGCTCAGGCGGATAGGTGGCTATTTTATCTGCTCTTCTGGCTCCTGGAAGATGAGGAGGAATGATAAAAAGGGCAGATTAGAAAGAAATAAATTCCCAGAGACAGATAACAGGATTCTGCACGGGCAGGCTATGAAAGAGGGAGATGTCGAAAATATACTTAAAAGAGGTGGATATAAAGGGGAGCAAGAGAGCGAAACAGAGGTGCGGTTGATGCGGGCAGAGTGCTTAGAAGAGCAGAGGCACTGAGCGAGAGTGAATCCCTCTAAATGGAAATTTCTGTGGGCTGCTGTTGTTGACTGATTAGATAGCAGGTGATAATTGTTGTGTGCCCATAGCACAGGAGCACAACGAGCATGCACACACACGCGTGCACACACACGCTATCGATCCACTTGAGGAGAAAGAAATTAACCTTGTTTCTTGCGCCAATCAACTTCCTGTTTCCCGAATGAAGTGTCAGTTTGCATTCTTACACATTCTTACTGTAAAACAAGTAATAAATGGGAAAACAATAAAAACAGTGCTAGGGGTTAGTGGATCTGGAACATGTTTTAAAGAAAAGATGTGGCTAAATGACACACACACACACACACACACACACACACACACGGGAGGTGCTTTTTATCATTACCCTTTAACGTTTGTTTTTGGAATCGAAACTGTGAGCAATACAGTGCTGTAGGAATGAGTCCTAAATCCGGAAATGCCAATGGGTTTCTTGGTTAGATTCCGGAATAAGGTCTGTTCTTAAGACATTTTCACATTTTGTTCCGCAAGATAAAATACGTCAGAAAATACCCCACTCGTGAATTTTGAAGTTCTTATGTGTCTTAAAAAAGGTGGTTGCTAACAAGTGGCTAAATGAGACTACAGAGGTTGTTGGAGACATTAAACCTCATCACGCCGAACACAGAAACTCATCTACTCGTCTGCCTTTACAGCCTCATTTGGTTTATACTTGCAAACTATTCTAGGTCAAACTTTCCCACAGGCTTTTGTAGAAGAGGTAAGCACTCAAATTCAAATTAAAAGTCGGAAGCTTTTTCAGAAGTTTGTTGATAGCCTTACGTTAGATTTTTGCTTCCGATTGCATTTACGCTTCAAAAATCATAAAAGTGGTGTTTAATTGCGAAGATTATCTTGCTGAACAAAAGGTGTAAGCACTATGAATGTTTGTTTGCCACAGAGCTTATTTTCTACAGTAATCCAAAATCCAAGTGAAAAATCCCGTTGCCTGTTTGTTGAGGGAACCAGGGCGATGCCAACTTCTGGGTTGGCCTACAAAAATGCATCATCCCTGCAGCACTCTATTCGGTCGAGTCAGCAGAACGCTGACAATGCTGCAAGTGATGGAGTGGCTGTTATACATGCCTCTTATTTGCTCTCATCCTTTGTGACTTTATCAATGCGGTTTTGTTTTAGTTTTGTGGACTTAATTTGAGTGAAAACAAACTTCAAAATATGGTTTAAAAGCTTTAATGGTCAGATTTGATTGACTTTGGTTATCATAGCTCGAAGCAGCATGTCACTTGTAAGGGATAAGGAGCAATGTCATGAGCTCTCCCATGCTGTATCAGCAAGGCCATCTGGACTGTAATGAGATATTAGTGCTGCTGGACTCACTTTCATTACCATCTTGGCTGATATTCATCACAATTACCATGTATTATGATGTCATCCATCATTAGCATCATATTGTTATCTTCCATGTTCTCTTTTGAATGTTAAATGTGGCTACGTTAATGACATAATTCTTCCTTCTTTCCTGATCTGTTATTCTTTTGTTCCATGTTCTTCTCTGGTTTTTTAATCTCTGTTTCTAGCTAATGCTATTTTTTTTTCATGAATCAGTGGGATATTATTTCTAGCTGTTTGTATGCTTTTGTCTAATTTCCACTTCTTTCTTTATTTCTTCCAATGTTCCTTCCTTCCTTCCTTCTCTCTTGTTTCCTTCCATTTAAATAGGATATTAGGTCCCTGGATGTTCTAAGAATTTGTAGTTTCTGGGGTGAATGAGTCATGCCTCAATACAGCAGCACTCTAATATCTTCCGTAATACCGCCTGCAGCTTTATAAAGACTGTAGCATGCAGACAGTGGTACAAGCCCAGTGTTCATCCGTGCATCCGTGTGTTTAGCCGTGCACACATTCGCACATCCCGAACATGTATTGTGTGTGTGCACAAGTGTGCCTGCGAGTGGGAGAGAAAGCGAAAAAGAGGTGGTGGGGATGGGGGGTGGGGAGGTTGTAGGCTCTGTTGAAAAGGATGCACGCCTCCCAGTGTAAGCAGTGTAGGTGTGCATGTGTGAACACAAGGGCGAATGCAAAGATGCCTGCAAGGAGAGGAGGAGGGGAAGAGGATACAAAGAGAGTTAGATTCTTGGCAGCGTTGCAGAGTTGGGCTGATTTATCTTCCCACATTGTGACTCACCATTTGTCAACCATACAGTTTACATTTCAAAGCAGCTACTAAAAGACAGAGAAAGAGATAGAAAGAGAGTTGTGGGGGGATAGGAGAAAGAGAGAGGAGACTGTAGAAAGTAACTCATCAACTTTTGTCTTGCTGTAGCCTGCTAAAAAATCAAAGCCAAAACAGCTTTGTTTAATTTCAATAAAAATAACAGCTCAGCGTTGTTAGTTTCAGAGCATATGGTTGTTTGTGTCTAACGCAGAATGCGTTCAGTCTTTGGAGTCCACAAGGTTGAATATACTGTATACCAGCTTGATGGCTGATTCAGGGCATCCTGATCCCAGTGTGTCCACTGTGTGAAGATGGACTAAATCCTTTAGGAGAAGATATTTCCAAATCAAGATTTATGAGGTTTCGCAAATCCCTGACATGCTGTCGATTCCACATGACGCTCTTTGCTGACTTTCACGGAAAACATATTCACGCAGCTTCCAGATCACACTGTAGATCCAAGAGCATCCAAGAGGCCTGCACAGATACCATAATATAACCTTGTTACACAACCTTGTTTGACGATGTGTGTGTGGGAGGACTGCAGTTTTTGGGCGACTGCCTTAAGCAATCACCATCGTGTGAGCCAAGTGATTATGTGTCACTATTGGAAATTCCATTCCATTATATATACCTTTATCCTCAGAGGGTCGCGGGGGGGCTGGAGCCAATCCCAGCTGACATTGGGCGAGAGGCGATGCACGCCCTGGGCAGGTCAACAGTCAATCACAGAGCTGACACATACAGACAGACACATTTAGAACAGGCAATTTAGAATAATCAATCAGGTAACCCAACCTCATGCTTTGTGGCGCATGTAAGACTGACAGAGGTTTCAGAGGTTTATGCTGGAGTGTATGTTCAACGTACACTGAAAACATGTATGTTTCCAGATGACTGTCTCTGTGTCAACGTGTGTATGTGAGCAGTCATGGAGGAGCTCATTTCCGTGACGATCGTGTTTTTCTACTATTCGCTGATGTGTATTCTGTTCATGCGTCAGTCACACCGTGTATACGCTAACGCAATTATCCACTTGTCTTCACATGTGTCTGATGACTTCTCTATTTCCCTCCACTCAGTGTCACACATCTGACACTTAAAAGCACTTCATGAGAGCCGCAGAACACTTAATGTCACCAAACAGAAATGCGGGACTACTGCTACATGATTGCCTCTCACAGCCGTTCCATTTGCCTCACACCGGCGGGGTTGTTTAGCCTATTTAGGTATGTGACGCGCGATTCATTCTTCTGGCACGATGAAACTGGGGGCTGCACAAAGGGAGCAGTGGGTCCACTAAGCTGAGAGGTGAGAGCAGGTGTTGTGATACAGACCCAGGTACTGACTTGATGATGACTCAGAGGTTAATTAATAAACCTTCTCAATGTACACAGTAGCAACAACCCTACAGTGGCTGATAAACTAAACCTAACCAAATACACAGTCACTGAATTTCCAGTACGAGAACAACAGCAATGGTGAATTTAAACAGCTTTAAGGCTCATAGACATTGCCCACAGTATGACTAAACTGTACACAAACAATAAACAGGTGTGCACACAGTTCAGGGAAAAATTAGACGGTTTGTATACATCGTTGCGCGGATGGAAAGGACATCTGATTGGTCATTGGCTGAGCTCTTTACTAACAATACTAACAGCATGAGCAGCGATGAGTGCCACAGACAGCTTTCGCACTCCTGTTTAGCAGCACCAGCACATGTAGCAACTCTGACAGGTGCAGAGGTGCGGCAGATTCTGGCCCGATACTCAGCACTGGAGCAATACAGGAGTTTTGACACCTAAAGTAATTATCAATACGCACTGACGTAGGCTTAGCTCATCAGTGGACCAATCACAGGAAAATTGAATCCCAGAGAGAACATGTCACTTGGAGGGAATGGAGGAATACGCTGGTGCATTCAGAGGCAATGATGGTTATCGAAATGTTCATTCTGTCACTCTAGGGTAGAAACCTTGTAATTTCAATTTGCAGGGAAGACACTTCGCTGTGGGTGGGGGAGAAAGAAAATCATGTGAAACATTTTCATATAAAAAAGGAAATCAGAAATGCATCAGAACAGGGTTGCATTTTTTCAGTTCCTGAAAGGTTTCGGTGACACATTTTTGGATATTTTGTAGATTCGAGTGGAGAGCCTCAACAACAACACCCTCCCAAAATAATAGATTTGTGGACGTTTATTGCAGTCATTGTTGGTTTGCAGAGAATGAATCCTGGTGACTTTGTTGATCTCTGGGCTTTTCATGGTCAACTACAGGTCAAAGTTTTCAATCATCCATCCATCATCATCCACATCTTCTTAATGGATATGACAGTAAAATTTGGGACAGACATCAGGTGTATCCAGATGAGGAATGCCATCATTGGGTCAAAATTACAATTTGTCCAATACTTTGGTTTATGACCAAATACTTGCAAAACTAATAATATTCCCATAAGTCCATACCTTTAGCCTCCTTTGTGTTTAGTGCTAATCAGCAAATTGACATGCAGTCAGCGTGGTAACATTGCTGTTAACATTGTTGTTAATGCACTGCCGTACCTACAACATCACAGAGCTGCTTGCATGGCTGTAGACTTGTTTTGTTACTTTCAAGGACATACATTCTAACATTTAATAATGTTGTCTGTCCTTTGTGTCCATTGAATTAAACTAAATGTGTTTTATTTAATTTTTTGCTTGGCACTGTCTTTGTCCTACCTTTAACTGTGAGAGCTGTAATCTGCTCACCCTGCCAGCTGCTTTTGAACACCTACCAGAGTGCCTATTGAGTGATAAAAGCATGATATACACAACTGTGGGTAGATGACACACATCTTACAGATTAAACCTTAACCTTGAGGGGAGTTATTGGAAACACACATGAACATACACACACACACACACACACACTTGCTGGTAGCCTGATAATCAGACTAAATTACCAGTTGCTTAACACACTATTATTCAGACATTACCATTTTCTTAACTGTTGGTTTTGTGTTAACCACTTATTATCATAGGATGCTCTGATGTCATTTAGAAGGCCACACTAGGCAGTGTTAAAGTTTGCAGTGTATTCATAGCAGCAATGGTGAAAGAGGTCATAATGTATAATGAGGTGACTTGACATAGTAAAATAACAGATGCTCAGGACAAGGTAAATAGAACATACATACATATACTGTATAACTCTGTAATTCAGTCCATTGGCTGGGATATAATCTGAGTGAATTATTCAACATGTAAAAATCTATATATAAATTATTAGTTAACAATTGCCAAATAAACAATGAAGAGTCTGTTGTTTACAGCCTTGAAACTGATTTAGGCAGTCTGAAGTGTGGTATGTGTGGTAATTAAATACATATTCATTTTCTGTTTTTTCCAACACAGAAGCATAGAAGTGATTATGAATATGTTACTTAAATTAGGTTTGAAAACTGTGCTTAAGCTCTTTGCAAATACTTCAGCACATCACTAAAGTTTCAAGCTAATATTTATGCAAGCTGCTTTCTTATCTCTACTGTCACTCCTGTTTCGATTTCCCCACAATGTCTCTGCCTGGATCGGGGGGCACTGTGGCAGGCAAAGAGGCAGGCTGGTCTGGGCTACAGGTGCTGGCTAGCTTAGAAATCTTAATCTTAATCTTCACATGTTTTATGTTGTGTCATGTTTAAACATATTCATGTTCATATTCATATTCATATTCATATTCATATTCATCACAGATTTCATTCAACTTCGTTATTATTTTTGTTTTCAGCAGCAGCCTTGATGAGCCTTGATTTTGATGCAGCTGTCATATGCTAGATTGAATGTTGCCAATGCTTTGTTCGGTGATGGTAAATTGACCAATCCTGCTCTCATAGCTTCTGCTTCTATTGTGTGACAAGGGCTCCTTCTGAACTGTGACAAATCTCGCCTCTCTCCCGCCCTGGACAGAGAAAGGATGCAATCAGCATATGCAAGCCAGAATCTAACCAAATCTCTAATTTTGATATGATGATTAGATCATAAAAACATGTTAAGTATCAGTTTATTTTAAGCATAGGCCTAACCAATTATTTGAACACGCCAAACCATTATAGGATTATACAAAAGCAAACCATTAATGCACTATTCCATTTCTATAGGGGGTAAATAGTCATCATTGCTGATTATTGGCTGACAGTCACACGACACAGCTATATACATTATTGGATATTCAGTGCAGCAACAGCATCTATCTTCAAGGCCTCATCCCTTCTTCTGTTGTGCTCTTGTTGATTTTTCAAGATTTCTCTCTCTCTCTCTCTCTCTCTCTCTCTCTCTAACAAGCTTCCAGGTCAGCAATGTTTTTGGACACAAGAACCTGCTTGACTTCATTTGTGATGACATTTTGTTGTGATTTGCTATGCTGCAGAAGTGTAATAATCATAATAATTGAAGCCTTACCTTAGTGAATTAGCTAGCTACCACCAGATGCCAGATGCACTCTCTCTCTCTCTCTTTCTCTCCCTCACACAAACTGTGCACAAGCAAAGTAGTAGTGCGAAGATCTGCTGCTCAAATGACACACAGGGGGACCCAAAACGTTTTATATCAACAATATCATATTATTTGAGTTATTTAATGCAATGCAATGACAGATGAATAGATCTGGATTTTTATATTATTATTCCGGGTTCCAGGGGCTATTAACATTAAGGGCTGTAGCCTAACTACGCCACTGGTGCTGGCTTCTATAAAAAGCCTGCAGACAGACAGCTGAATCAATATCTCCTGTTGTCAAATTGCACATTACCCAGAGAGAGCAACTGAGGCTCTTTATTTTCTACTGGCTGCTGCAGCTGAGCTCTGCATGTGTGTGTTTCCTGAATATGTGTGATTTTGTGTGATTCTCAAGTGCAACTGCGTGTACTCTAGCAGGCTTGGCCACAGCAGGACCTTGTAGAAGCAGCTGTTACAACCCCACGTTGGTCTAGGTGCGATCGGAGTAACATATAAAGTAATGAAGCGTTTGTTCAGTATTTCAGTCATTTATGGTCACATATAGAAGCTTAAATGAAACTTCAGGAAGAACATCTTAAACCTAACTCCCTATCGATACTAGAAAACAGGAGAGAAAAGAATGTATCATGGCAGTTCTCCCCGATGGGGCTTCCTGGCAAGGAGTTAAAGGTAACGGTGACTTACCGTAACATAATGAAGAGAGGCAGAGAAGGAACTAGAGCTGAGGCCCACAGAGCTTAGGGAGCAACACGGCACACATTTTATCAGTTACACCTTCATCTATGGGGGATGTAACAGCCACAGTTATGTCTTGGAGCAAAAAATCTTTCTGGGCTTGTCACTGTGGTACTTAACAAACAGCTCGGCCCTGCTTTCCCCAGGCCTGCAAAATACACAACCATGTGGCATATTATAGTGAAGGAGCCCTGTTACAAGAGTATACATTTTCATCTTCCCTTGTACTGTTCATATAATACTGTATGTTTAATAGTGCTTTCCCTGTTATGAAAGGCAAAGGAGTTATTCCCTGGGTTAACGTTGTCAGATATCTTTGTTTATAGAGGGTTCACTTGGAGGACAGCAAGCCCTGCCCGACCATCTGTGCCTGATAGGGGAGTTGATTTGTTGAGGACGTCTGTCGGGTTTAATACAGAAAGGCAAAATCTGAGACCACGGCTTGTTTGATTATCAGACGGCAACCGTTAAAATAAACATTTGCCAACCCTCCCTTTTTTGATTGTCTTTAAGACGATTCTTAAAGTCCCACATACAGAATTTAGATTTTCAACATTATTTATTTTTAATGTACCACGAACTCCATACTATTTTTTTTTGTTTGCGCTGAAGGCAAATTGTATTGATGGATGAAATTTGGTGTGGGATTAAAACAGGATAGTTAGGAAGTTCAGTTTAGGTTAAGGATTGGGCATGCATCATAAATCTACAAAGCACTTCACTTGGCTCATTTGCTGCCTCACAGTGACTGATCTGGCCTGACATGTATCCAAAGTCAGCCAAAGGATGTTCTATCCTTTTCTGTACTTACTGATACTCTTCTGTGCAACTATTCAGCTAATTAGAAGCACTGACACTAATCACGAATCATAGTTTACTTTATTTTTTAAATGCAGGTTATTGTGTTGTGAAAAGCCATGACTGATGCTCTCTGAAAGAATATACATTGCTCAATGTTTAGTTTAACAATATGGAATAATTAACCGTTATCAGATAAAGAGAAACACAAACAACATAGGGGTATCCGTGTATAGGAGCTGTGACCACTTCATGTAACTGCTGTCACCGCTTTTGACAACACTGGATGCATGAATGTGTGAAAAATAGGGTATCTGCAGAATAAACCTTTACTAGTCTTTGTTATCAAAGCTGAATGTGAGACCTTTACTCTAGTATTCCTAATTCCAGTACAGAAAACTATAAAACTTAAAGACTTCAATCTAGACTTGCTTACATGTAGGGGAACTGATAATATATTAGCATACACCTCATATTATATTTTATTTATTAACACATTCCACGTGGCTTTTTCTGCCACCAACCATATCAGTGTGCATTGCTGTCTGTCACAAGATAATTAAGTTGCCGAAGCCAGACATTCAAATTCCACACGCGGGACCTTTAATCATTCGCAGAAGTGGCACTTTTCACGCTGTTATTTTTTTTTTAACAGTTGTGCTCCTGCCTCACTCGCTCGCTGGCTTGAGAGAAACCCCTTCTGGTGCATTTGCAGTCATTTTATTTGACCTGTAAGAATCTCTATACTGCAGCCATGTTTCCAGCTTCCGCAGAACCAATTTTGTTGCAGCAGGTTATCTGCAGGTTAATTACTCACTGAGCTGCTCGTTAAGATGCAGCCAAGAGTGTACAAATGGTGTGCAGCCTGGGCGCGAGTGTGTGTAATTGCTTATACATAATAGTCATTCTTGGCACTGTTGTAAAGCAGTGGCCCATGCAATACCACAGCACTGGCATCTGATGGATATTCATTTCTTTAATTTTTAGTATTGTAATGCAAAATGCATCCAAAAATGAATGTTCCCAGAATGTTATTCTTGTCAGTGTGGGATAAAAAACCCCAACAATATTAAAGTTGCATGAAAGTGAAACTGAAGAAAGATCTTACTAAAGTCTTACCAACTATCAAAGCCCTAAAGGTAGTTAGGCTGGAAACAGAGTAAAATGAAGTAGAGGAAAGTTAATTACAGAGTCGTGTGCATTTTTAAAGGCAGCAAATTTTATTGTCTGTCGTTAGCTAAGGCTAGCAGCTAGCAAATCATTGTGATGATTACTTCCTTTTCTAAACACAGAAACTAATAATTTTTGGAAAATTTGTTTAACTTTACACTAAGATTATTTATCGGTGTTTTAACCACCCACTACCTCAGAATTACATGTTCATATAAATATGACATTGATTTTTATCAATAGTAGTAACTGATTAGTAATAAGTGTGCATACTGGAGAAAATGATCTAAAGATTAGGCCACCAAAATAGCCAGAAAACAGTCGCATCAATCCCACCACGCCCCTTAACATTACATTAACAATAATAACGGCTTTGCCAGAGTAGAAAACTTTAGTTTCATTTAAACTCAATCTGAGAGATGGGAAACAGTTCTGTTGTCATGAAAGATTATAGTCCTTGTGAAAACATCTCAGCAGAGAGCCAGGGCTTCTATCTTTCTCAGAGGAGTATCTTCCCTTTCATTCCCTTCAACTCCTCCTTCTGAAAGGTCAGGTAAGGGTCAGCTACAAATCTGTAGCAGTGGACATCAAAAGGCTCATGGACACTTGACAGCACAGGGTGCTTGATCCCTGCTACTCCTTAATGATAATAATAATGTCCTCATTTAAGGTTTCTACCATTTCCTCTTGCTGCCACAAGCTTACTTTCAATTCAATTATTTTATAGCGCAGAAGTTGTCAGGGCCCGTTTCATATATACCAGGTCAAGGCTGGTGTGCATGGGCTGTGTGGGTGTTACCAAGCTCACCTGCTACTTTTGTTTTTATAGCTGCAGCAGTGTAACAAGTGAAAGTAAAAGTGGTGACAATATTGGGTGAAATTAAATTTAAATCAGGATTTGTCATACCTAATTAACAGCTCTGCTAATCATTGTGGCATGTGAAGGAAATGGCTGCAAAGAAACATGGAGAGCAGAGACAGCATTTCCAAGTAGAAAACATATATTTGCATGGTATATAGAGTCATAGGATCTAACAGCAGATTGTGCAGGCAGCCAGGAGCAGTTTCGTTTTTTACTTCAATGATTTATTTGAAGTAAGTTAGCTTATAGATGGGTAATGCAAGTAGACAGGCAACAGGTAAATCCACGTCCGGGGACAAAAGCACGAGGAACGTCCACATGGGCAAAACAGGAACTAAACACAGGAAAAGCAGTACAGGCAGTAGATAACAATGTTACAAGTAAAATTAATCGACTATCGAGGGAATGAGGGGCAGGTGAATACTAGGACACAGGTGAATCTAATCAAAAACAGGTGGGGAAAGAACAAAGAAGGGAAGAATAAAACAGAAAAAACACAGACAAAACCCACCGGATGCAACATACAGTGGCAAGACATTAATGCAGCACCACGAATCTGCAACCAAAGGCAGAGATTTTGTTTGAAAGTTATGTATTCTGAGCAAAAAGACTTTAATTGGCAATGTAGTGATTTACATAATAAGCAATACTAGTTTATTTCAAACGTTTATATGCTCAATCCAGCACTATTATGGTAATAATTCTGCTTTATCACATCATGGTGCAATTAAAAATGCATTTATAGAATTTAAAATATAATGCCACGTTTTCCAGACCAGTTCAAAAGGAGGTCATAACCGGATTATTGTTTTTAGATGAGAGAGAGAGAGAGACAGAGAGAGAGAGAGAGAGAGAGAAGATTAAAGTTTTAATTGCATTTTGTACATTTGTAAAGCTTTTTAGCAGCAGCCTAGTGTCATTTGCACACAAATGCTACTTATCTTTGTGATGTGGTTCACCAAGCCTTACATTTTGAAGAAAATACTCAACATTAATTATTGTTGGCATGAAAATGTTAAGTCAAGGTATGGAGAGAGGCATAAAATGCCTTAACAGTTCAAAAATACCGAAAAGGACCATAAAATTAGACATAGAAAAAATGTAAAATACGGTATTGGAGATTAATCTACCAAAGGAACAGGAGAGCGTTTAATAAAAATATTTAATCCTATGTTATTTTCTGTATTTATTCTATATAATCACCAAGCAACAGTCTTAGCAGAACCTTTATTCAGTACAGATTGTGGCCTGTGTGTCCTTGGAATGGAAAAGGGGGGTAGGCAGAAAGCAGATATGCATCATCATTTTAATCACAATGATGTGAGACAGCTAAACAGCGAATTACATGCATCTGTGTGTGTTAAAAGACATATTCACAGAGCGATCTTTACACTAATCAAGGGCTTTTTGGTGTGATAGATTTCTTTCTTTCCCAGCAAATCACACGTGAACGGAAGTCTCACATACAATTTCATGTACACATACTGATATGTAGCGATCAACCATAACTTTAATATCACTGACTGACTGAGGTAAAGTAAAGAACAATGATTAGGTCATTACTGTCAGTGTGGGGGGGGGGGATATATTAGGCAACGAGTGAACATTTTGTCCTCGAAGTTGATGAGTTGAAGCAGGAAAAATGGTTAAGTGTGAGGAGGTGAGCAACTTTGACAAGAACCTTCAGTTGTCAGTAGCTACCAAAAGTGGTCCAAGAAAAGAAAACCGGTGAACCAGCGACAGGGTCAGCGAAGACTGGCCCGTGTGGTCTGTTCCAACAGAAGAGCTTCTGTAGCTCAAACTGCTGAAACAGTTAATGCTGGTTCTGATAGAAAGGTGTCAGAACACACAGAGCATCACAGTTTGTTGCATATGGGGCTGCGTAGCTGCAGAC
>JAVQJF010037804.1:0-22950 GCA_036023855.1 Gadopsis marmoratus
TCCAAGGATTTCATCCCGATACCTAATGGCAGTCAGGGTGCCGTTGTCTAGCCTGTAGAGGTCTGTGTGTCCCTCCATGGATCTGCCTCCCCAGACCATCACTGACCCACCACCAAACCGGTGATGCTGAACGATGTTAAAGGCAGCATAACATTCTCCACGGCTTCTCCAGACCCTTTCACGTCTGTCACATGTGCTCGGGGTCAACCTGCTCTCATCTGTGAGCAGTGACTGCTCAAAAAAATTAAAGGAACACTTTTTAAGCAGAGTACAGCATCAAGTCTATTAAACTTCTGGGATATTGATCTGGTCAGTTAAGTAGCAGAGGGGGTTGTTAATCAGTTTCAGCTGCTTTGGTCTTAATAAAAGTAACAACAGGTGAACTAGAGGGGCAACAATGAGACGACCCCCAAAACAGAACATTCTGCTTCAGAGATAACATCCATAAGGTCAATATGAATATGAATATTTAGAAGTTTAAAAGGTTTTGGTCAGCTTTCACCAAACCTTTTAACTTTTGATGATAAGCTTTTCTTATTCTGTTCTTTTATAAAGAACTGGGATTTTCTATACCATAGAATAACAAAATTCAATTGTAAAATAACATTTTCTCTCATTTTTCAAAAGTGAAATCAGAAAACACAAAGGTGATGGTGTGCAATATTAAAATGTCTTATAGTCCTGACAGAATATATAGACGGAATAAAGGTGCAATGTAATCTGTTCACCACGTGTACTGTAAAATAACATCCAGAAGGCTGTCTTTGAAGACTGACAGTTTTAGTTAACCGAGTCTGCAGCCAAATGCCTTCCAGGTGCCAAAATTCAGGCCCGCTAGACACATAAAAGCTCTTTCGTGTTCTTCTATCTTGTTGACTTGACTTTTTTTTCCGTTTTTCTGCCTGTTACTCTCTGTAGTATGGGATTGTCTTGGACGCTGGATCTTCGCACACAGCTTTGTATATATACAAGTGGCCAGCGGACAAGCAAAATGGCACAGGTGTGGTCACCCAGCACAGTGAATGTCATGTTAAGGGTAAGTATCGGCAGCTGTTCCACCAAAAAAATGTATGTTTTGCATATCAGACACTCTGCTACCAGAGGACAGCGTCTCTAGCCAGCTCAGACTCACAGCAGTTCCAACACATTCACAGTAAAACAAAACTACAAAACATGTATGGAAGTGTTTCAAACCACTGCTGCAACACTGTCTGCTTCTCCTCTGTTCATTACTGTTTGATGTGTTGTATATGCAGATGATGACAGATGATGTTGATTTACACATTTCTATTGGGCTGCATATGTTATATTATGACAGCACAGCACAGCACGTGAAGCAAATCTTTGTCGCGGGCAATCGTGAATCAGGAATGAGTCAGAGTTGAGCGCTGTGCTTCGGCGCTCCTGTCCTGCCAAAGGGTCTTTATCCTTCTTGGCTTAGATAAACAATCACGTGTTCTCCCAGTTAGTCATGAACGGGGTGTTTACATTGTCATTTTTCATTATTGTAAAAATGCTCCAGTCACACGTGAACTTTGATCCTTAGATGGCTGTCTGAGAAGGACGTGCAAACTCGTTACAAATTACTGAATTAAAATCAGACAAATAATGCGCTACAACGATTCATTAAATGTGTGTAACATTTGTTTTCCTCACAATCTCTTCATGAAGTCTATGATCAGGGACTACAGTAAGGATAACATTTATTTATTTTTTGTTCAATTAAATATTTCAGTTTGAGTTAAGAAGAGCAGAGCATACATGCACGTCGATTGTTCACCCACAGTTGCGAGCAGATTGTAATGCAGTTTATTTTTTATTTCCCACACTGCTGAGACGCTTCTAGTCTTGTGGGTGTCATCGATTTGCGTCCATAATCACATGTTGTTTCGTTGTTTTTGTTACCCTGTGCATCACTCAGGCGGAGGAATCTCCAGCTATGCGGGCCAACAGGGAGCAGCAGGGCAGAGCTTAGAGGCATGTCTGGACCAGGCAGTGAAGGACATCCCCAAAGAAAGACACCAGCTCACACCTGTGTACCTGGGAGCCACAGCTGGCATGAGGCTTCTGCAGTGAGTCAGTGACTCTGTCTGTGTTTATTTTGCTTTGTTTCTATGTGACTCTGTTTTTCTTTCACATGCGGTGCGTCAACTTGTTCTATGACAGGCTAATCCTTTTATGCAATATGATAATAATGAAACGAGTATCTTCATCTGCAGTAACGTGCTCTTATGCAACATATTGCTGGCTGAAATATTATCCAATAAATTACTGTGACTGTGAATGAACACTGCAACTAGAATCAGGTCAGGCAGATAGATGAATTTACATTAATTATATTGCTGGCCGTTAGCACTTTCAGAGGGAAAAAGATAAAGATGCATGTCACTAAAAATGGCATTTCTTATATTAAATACAATGTGTTCACCACAACTGTAATGACCATGTAAAGATAAACTGGTCATTATCATTAGCAGCCATGAAATTACATATTGATGCGTATTTAATATGGTTACATAGTGTATATTTTTTTGACATAGAGTTTTATATTGTTTAGGTAAATCAAATTAAGCCTTTTTGGGCTTTATTCCTCTCCCTGCACATTACATTTTACTGTTCCTTACCTCTGAATGATTTCAGGTTTGGCAACTAATCAAAGCATATAACGCAATGACCCCACGTGAATAGTTAGTTCGTCTTTGATCATATTAACATTTTGAGTTTTTAAATAACCTTTATGAATTCCTGATTAGTCTGCTCGCTAGCTAGCTAGGTGTATTCCACTGAGCTGATATTACCAATAACCAGTGAGCTAACTGCAAAATGAACTCGTTAGTTGAGGTAAACAACATCCGCAGTGACATCCCTTTATAAATTAACCATTTGGCCGTATACACAGTGCCGTGGAAGAAAAACAATTTTCATTTGGACTGACAGGAGTTATACCGACTTGTTCTTGTCATAGTGAATTTTGCACACGGAGCTATCTGTGGCCTCAGTCTGTTAAGATATGAGCCCTGTAGGTACTCCTCCTTTCTTTATTCAAATGAGGGAATACAAACATACTGTGTATTTCCTGTCCTCCAATACATATGAAATTAACAAATTACGTCTTGGTGCCTCTTGATTTTCCTACATTCTCCCAGCAGTGCCACTGTATATTTATTAAATTCAAAATAAGTAGAAATAGCTAGTATTCTCTAAAACAAAACTGAACTAACTAGTCAGGTGTGGGGTTTGCTGTCCTGGCATGGTTGTTTATCTTCAAACTTATCTGCATCTTTCTCCTGTTCTAATGAGCAACATGACAGATTATTGAGTAAGACAGTGTGACTGTGCATGAAGCTTTGAGGGCACAAAGTAGGTGAGGTTTGACTTTACGCAAATATGCAGGAGAAAACAGCTGCCCAATCACTCAGTCAGAGGTGAATATGTAAATCATTTGCTTCATGCAAACGGGTCCAAAAGCTACAATCTGAATAAGATGCAACAGCCTGCCTATTGCTTTTGGTCTGTCAACACATCCCTTTGCACTCATAAAATGTTGGCACTAATGTAACGCCATACATTGTACATAAAGTTGCAGCTCGGGCCTTTTGCTTACACTGCTGCACAGAGATGTCTTTGACTGATCTGATACATTTGACTTGAAAGAGTCTTGAAGGTTTTGATATGATAAACATGTGAATTGTTGCGTGCAAAGGATGATTTGGATGAAACGATATACTGATCTCAGGATGCAAGTGTAGAAAGGCAGGAGCAAAAACTGTTTACATAACTAAAATGTAATAGAGATTCTGTCTTCAGCTGTCTGTCTGGGATGAGTCCACTCTGGAGCTTTTGTGGAGTATGGTGGTCTGGTGGAATTAATTATCAGGTGCTGGGGGATCTGGTCCGGCTGACAAACATGTGTAACTGATTTTTCTGTGGCATCTCCGTGAAGGACCAAATTCCAGCCTTACAATCTGGGTCAGTTGAACCTTTTATAGTTTTAGAGGTCAGCAGTGAAACCCGAAGCTTGGGGCAGTGAAACCACACATTGTTCATGGGCGGCTGTGGCACAGGAGTTAAAGCGGGTCGGCCATTAATTCCGGGATTGGCGGTGTCCACATGCCGAAGTGCCCTTGGGCAAGACACTGAACCCTAAGTTGCTCCCGGTGGAGGCCAGCACCTTGTATGGCAGCTATGTCGCCATCATGAATGGGTGAATGAGACTGAATGTCTGATGAGTGTAAAAGTGCTTTGGGAACCATTAAGGTTGAAAAAGCGATATATAAGTGATGTCCATTTACCATTTTTCAAATGTAGCATCTTATGCATACAACCTCTGAATGAATGTCCATAAATGTTACCTACTGCAGCTGTAACTGATAAGACTCTCCTTTCTCCCAACCAGTATCTCCAGCCCGGAGCAGTCGGTCCAGATTCTGCAGGAAGTGGGCCACAAAATCCAGTCCTACCCTTTCAACTACCAGGGGGCGGCCATATTGAGCGGTCAAGAGGAGGGAGCGTATGGCTGGGTCACCGTCAACTACCTCTTAGAGAACTTCATAAAGGTACCATAACTTGAATGAAGTGTGTTTTTGCAGTTATCAGCCTTTAATCAGTTGGGATTTGTAAAAGTATCTGCCATTTTTTGTTTTTATTTAAATCAACAATAGAGGTGGCCTGAAGAGCTCAATGCACTCTGCACCTTAAAAATAAAATCAATCATCTAAGTCAATTTGACAACACAGGCTCCTTCACTCTTCACAAAGTGGTGATGATGCTTTCTTAGTTTGCCTGCATTTTGTTTATTTGCATGTGTTGTCTTAAGTTGCAGTGTGTTGAGCGCTCAGCCCCACTGTAGTCAAATGATGGGTGATTTTAGAATGTGAAGCAACAGCAGACTAATGAGGGCATTTGTCCTTTTGTGGAGCAGGATGTTGCTACAAAGCACCTTGCATTAGAATAATGTCCCCTTTAGTAATTAATTTAAAATATTTGTCTAGTATTTTTGCACGGAAATATTGCAATGATGAATTGACTGCAGGTGTTTGCCTGTTTAAGGCTCACGTAGAGGGCGACTGACACCTAGTGGCCTCTCCAACGCTAATGATCATATATCAATATTCCCCCTGATGGCAGAGGTGGCTGCTTGTTATCAGCTTGTTGGTGGGGATGAATCTCTGGGTCAACTGGGGACACTTGGATAGAGAGAGTAAGCTTCTAAAATAAATTCTAATAATTCTTCCTCCCCTCATAGAGCTTTGTGTAGGAAATGGCTGCTCTTAAGATAATGAACAGGAAAAAGCCCATTACCTCCTGCTTGTTTCCCTTATTATCTCTTTGCAGTACGGTTTCGTGGGGCGCTGGTTCAGCCCCGGCAGGCCCACAGTGGGAGCGCTCGATTTCGGCGGAGCGTCCACCCAGATAACATTTGCGACTCAGGAGGAAGTAGAGGACAAAAACGACATGATAAAGCTGCATCTTTATGGCCAGGAGTACTCTCTGTACACACACAGCTTCCTGTGCTACGGGCAGGACCAGGTCCTCAAGAGACTGTTGGCTCATATAGTGAAGGTAGCGTAACATGCCACAGCCACTAAAGCCAACGTTAATAACCTATTAATTAATTTGCAATTTTGCATGAAATCTGTATTCTATTGTTATTAGAGCTTCACCAATAGGCCTAGGTAGATACTGATGGCGATCTTGACATTTGAGAGTGCTGATAATGTGATAGCAAAACATATTACAATATATATTACACACATTACATACATACATAGCATAAACAAACATTTTTGATAAAGATCCTTTCAATTTGGTTATCAAAGAATTGTGACTGATCAGGCTGCTTTATACTAGTCAATGCCCTCTGGTGGGCAAAAGTGTTTACTGCTGCACCATGTTACTTAAAGACCAACAACATGTTAGATCATACTGATATATCAGTGATAAACTAAAATCTCCCAATAGACTCAGCCATGCCAATATTGTCGGGGTTCTAACTACTGTATTATACAAAATGTCAGATTCTATAGTTTTATTAAAAGAAATATAAGGAATAATTCAAATAGTGTTTTTAATGGGTAATGTTTCATATCGCTCGCTCTCTCTCTCTCTGTCAGTCTCAGGGTTACTCTGGGTCAGTCACTCACCCCTGCTATCCTGCAGGCCACAGTAGAGCTTTAAAGTTGGGCAGTATATTCAACTCTCCGTGTACAGCAAAGGACAAACCCAGCCCCTACAACTCCCAGGCCTCTGTGACAGTGGAAGGAAGCGGACGTTATGAACACTGTCTGGGCAACGTGTCCCAGATTTTCTCCTTCAGCAGGTGCCCCTTCTCCCAGTGCTCCTTTGATGAAGTCTTCCAGCCAAACGTCACTGGTAACTTCATGGTAAGAAAGGCTGGAGAGAGTAGATGACACAGGAGGCTTATACACACTGGTAGCATTATAGACTGAAGGTCAGCCTGTGCAGACACAGTGTTAGAGATGCTTACAAAGTAATCATTCTTTGCTCATTTAAAAAAATCCAGTGCTGCTGTGTAAAGTGAGCCTACTGAATGTACTGTTGAGGAGTTTGTATCTATATAAGTTCAGCGTATTTATAATCCCACGTGTTTTGCATGAAAAGTAGCTGTCAGAAGATTCTGACCTTTTCTGAAATGTAGTGGAGGAACCGTAGAAAGTCTCCCAAAATTTAAATAGTCAAGTAAAGTACAGGTACCTCCAAATTATAATAAAGTACAGTACTTGTATACGCCTCGTACAGTATAAGAATTAATGTAACTAAAGAGCAGAATCGCACACAATAATTGCACAGAAATGTGTGTTATGACTTTGTACAGACATATTGACAATTTATTTTTATAGCAGGCTACACACTAGAATAAGTGCAACATGGCAGAGGCTGTACTCATTGATGTGTCATTGTATTGCTATCGTAGCTAAATTATTTTCGATGTACTATAAATTTCCCCGGTCTGAGTTTTATATTTTGTCCTCTTTCTTTTTGTCAGGCCTTCTCTGCATTCTTCTACATTCACTCCTTCCTGCAGCAAATCACCAGTATCACTGTTAACACTCCTTCACAACTGGAGGAGGCAGCCAAAACTGTGTGCAGAATGACTTTCAATCAAGTAATATTTATTTCTAATATGTCATTTGTGTCTGTGCACGTGTGGAGTGTGCAACCTGACCAATTTACATTTTCTTTGGTTAATTATCGGTTTAATGGATTTGGAAAAACACAAAAAGGTTTTTATTCATTGCATTTGCTTTTCTGTCTTCCTGTCATAGTACCCATCACAGTTCATTCATTATTTTAATATTTCAGTTTCATGACCACTTAAATTTAAAGACGCCTCATTTTAACATAAAAACAGGTAGCCCATGTGTCACATTAAAAATGATAAGTTGGCAATTAATAGGTAATTTTCTTTTCTTTTTTTTATCATTTTCATTTTATAAATTCTTTTTACTTATATGAATAAGTAAAATTTTGATTTAACAATAGCAATATCTGTCGCTTTGGTGCAGACTGAAATATTTCAACAACTGTTTGATGGATTGTCATGGCACTTTGTACAAACGTTCATGGTGCCCAGAGGACGAATCCTACATTGGAGATCCGCTGACATGTTCCCCTCGGTCTGAATGGCAATAACCTTGGTGATCCTTCAACTCATATAGTGTCATTTATTTGTCCGCCCCATGTGTACCTTGGTGTGTAGTGCTGTTTAGCAATAGTAGCATGCTAACACGCTAAACTAACATGGTGAATATGGTAAACATAATTAATAAATCCCAGCATGTGAACATCGTCACTGTGTACAGCCGAACAGAGCCGCGAGCATAGCCGCAGACCCTTACATTGACTATAGTTAACCACTGAAAACAGTTATAATTATTCTAGCGGCAAACTCCCTACCACATGTACATTTGGGTGGATGACCATCATTTTTTGTTTTATTTACTTGTATGTGTTCTAACAACAGAGCCTTGGCTTTTGTTCCAGATGCTGCTTGTTGCTCCGGAGCAAAAGGCTCGACTGCAGGACTACTGTGCTTCCGCTGTGTTTGTTAAGACCCTCTTGTTGAGAGGGTACAGCTTCGATGAGACGTCATTCCCACGCATTTCCTTCCAGAAGAAGGTGAGAACTTCCATCATCGCTTTGAAAGAAAAGTGTACCCTCAACACTCATTTGCAGATAAAGGCCCATTTCCCTCTAACTTGCAGTAATGTTTTGTCCCTGTTGCTCCTCCAGGCTGGGGATGCCTCGGTGGGTTGGGCTCTCGGCTACATGCTGAGTTTGAGCAATTTGCTGCCGGCAGAGAAAGCGGGGCTGAGGAAGGCCCTGACCCCGGGAGCGTGGGGAACGCTTATCTTTCTCTTTGTCCTCCTGCTGGTGGCAGTCCTGTTCTTCTTCTTAGTCCGAAGCCGTGAGGGGAAGTCGATAGCAGGCAGTGAAAGCACCCTCTAGATACTGCAACAACATGCAGGGCAGTCAGAAAAGAGAAAGGCAGCAATCTGTTTTTTTTGTGTGTGCTGGCTCTGTTCTCCCAACAAACTGGGTCTGAAATTACACTCTGAGGTTAAAGAGCAGAATGTATTATTTAAGGCTGTTCACATTACAATAGCTGAACAGTGTAGGAACAATTTCTCTTTTTATACACAGCTCCCCAAATTTAGTTTAATGCGGCAGGACAGTGATCTTGAACATGGTGACTGTACTGTATTTTCACTGACTGCAAAGGATTTGACTACAGTTGCATCACTAGAGTGACTTCATTTGGAGTTTTGTTAACTTGTCCAATTAATTTCTGTCCCCGAAAATTGTAGGGCTGCGTATAAAAACGTCTAAAACTTCATCTGATGTGGATGCAAACACCTTCAAATTAAAGCTGAAAGTCATGACTATAAATTCATAGTCTCTTTTTCATTCACATCCAATGTGCTGCAGTTCAAAACCAGCACAATGAATATTGTGTCACTGACCATGGATAGTACTTCCCCTGGTGGTATTGGCACTATAGGAGAGGTCTGTATGTAAGTTTTATTTTCGAAAAGTCAAACGAATTTTAGGTCGTATGGAATGTAAGAAATTCCAGCTTTTTTTCTATTTTTTTTAAAAAACATGCGATTGTACTCAAACACTGTTACAGTAATGTGAAGTGCACTATGAGAATAGCTCACAGTTTAATAATGTCAGGAAGCACTATTTTTTACATTTCTTTTGTATTCAACAATGTTTTTCAGGTGGCAGTTTTTATTCACATTTTAGTCTGTCTAGATTAACTGTAAATAATCCGTAACATGCAGGCGTGGTGCACAGCAGGTGTTGTTATATGTATTATTATGAACAGTGTAATGAAATAAACATTGTAATGAAGTCTAATCCATTGCAACAAATAACCACCTGTTTTGCAGAAGTGATCAGTTTTAGATGATGGGTGTTGATTCAGCTTATTGGTCACTACGTCATTTTTAATTATCTCGTGGTCGCGTATGTTTTACCCCAAAAAACAATAAGTGTCTTGTTGTTGCTTTTTTACAATTGGCCTACTGTATGTGGGTCCTTTCCATTAAGCTGATTACTTTCTTTCCTTGGTCTGCTCTAGACTACAATTACCAGAATGCTTTGCTTTGCGGAAGTATGAGACTGCTGACTTCTGGTATTGTCGCATTGACCTCAAAATAAAAGCGGAGATTTTTAGTTTTAGTTGAGAGTTTTACAGTAATGTGGTTTGTAATGTCGTTAGCTGTTTAATCGTCATACATACTCCGTGAATGCACAGATCAGTAACTGGTGTCTTAACAATTAATAATTAAAATATAATAAGGAAATATTCAATAAAAAATACAGTTGTCTTTGTATATGTTTTTGATGTATTAGCTTGCAGATAGTAAGTAAAACTTTATTTATATAGCACCTTTTTTTATCTTCGGTTACAAAGTGCCTTACAGTACATCAGAACACATAAACATCAACGCAAACATAAAATGCAAAAATTTAAAGTTGATATAAAAAGAAAACCGCATCCTTAAAAACACCCAGAGGAATTAAAAGAATGCCAATCTAAAAGAGTGTGTGCAGATGAGATTCAATCATACGTAACCATAAAAATCAGAAGAAGAACAGCAGCTAAAAGTCATGTCAAGGACAAAATGGAAAATGTTAAAAGATATGTGGAGGATGTTAGTCGTGTACTGTCCGTTAGATGTGTTCTTCTGCTTTTGCATCTTGACGTACAGTAGAAGACTTTAGAAGTAATTGTCACTGCTCTGTGCAGAGCCATCATTTATACTGTTGGGTTAAGAACATGAGCCGTAAAAGTCACCATGGCAGGTTTGGGGTCTGGGCCTGGAATAAAGAGCAACTTAACACGCCGAACAGTGCAGGGACTGTTTCTCTTTTCACAAAGACTGTACTGTATTTTCACAGTGCGGCAACAGGTGCAGCCAAAGCAGCAAACAGGTGAAACGAGCCGCCATCATAACAAAAAGCCAACATGACTCAGTACTTGTTGTGCGAGTTTTATTTTGAAGGCTGCGGCCGGAAGTCTTCCTGCTGTTGCTGCTGCTTACATGGCGGAACCGCGAAGTTCACGTACCTCTGAATGAAAACTGCCTGCAAAACCTTACGTAGACCGACACGGGGTGCTTTTTTGGGGGGGACATACACGCCTTCTGTCGGTTAGCTTTTTTTTCCTGTTTTGCTGGAGAAGCCTGGAGATGTGCACACAGACGAGGGCCGCAGCTCTGATGGCGAACACGCCGCAGGCCGACATCGACCCGTCCGGCGTGTTCAAGTACGTCCTGATCAGAGTTCACAGCAAAGAGGAGGGAGACGACTCGGAGGTAGATATAGTCCGAGGATACGGCTGGGCGGAGTACCACGGTGAGTCAGGAGCACAAGAGCACGGGGAGCGAACGGGGCTCCGTCGTAGAACCGTCGTAGAACACGTGACACGTCCCCTAAAAGCAACGCAGCCCTGCAATAAATCCTCAGTTCGCGAAGGTTATAATGTTGAGTTTTTATTTGTGTTTTAATATTCAAAACACTAGAAGCACCTCTAACTGTAACGTCCTGTGTCCAACACACTGTCGCGGTTGGATATGGTCAAGTCTATAAATGAAGCATAAAAATGGAGCGTAGGCAGGGCCACACACCGCCCTCTGCTGGACAACCATGAAATGCAAATACCCCTCTTCGCTTTGCTTTCTGTGTTGGGATTTGTTTTGAAGGTTTTTAAAATTCCTGTCACAATGGAACACAGTTAATTATATTTTTAAATACAAAAATACACTTTATGTTGTAGTTGTAGTAGTGGAACTGCCCAGACCTGCAGGAATTAAAAACGGTTGACAAGTGTATTGATTTGCACACAGGTGTTTGTATCTTAGTTTGCAGGACATGTAGGTATATCTAAGAAGTCATAAACCTCGTCAGAAACACCACGTGGAGGCAGCCCATTCGCACCAAGCAGCAGTTTGTGATTCATAAACATGTTGTGTTGGCGGCTTAAACACTAGTCTGTCATTCACGGGTTTATTGCAAACAAATGTTGTGTTTAAGCCAAAAGCCCAGTATTATTATTGATGACAAAATCTGTGGTTGAAGTTACTGTTGCATCATAATCCAAATACGAGCACGCAGTTTTTTTTTGTAATTGTCGTGGATTAAATTCGGAGGTGGAACATATTAGGAAGGCCAGTCTTTATGAGTGATGCTCACCTGTCGCCTCCCTTTTTCTTGCAGCTGATATCTACGACAAGGTTTCCGAGGAGCTGGAAAAGGACGGCCACCTGGACTGCGAGTGTATCGGGGGAGGGAGGATCAAACATGATTCCCAGGCCAAGAGGATCCACGTCTATGGGTACTCCATGGTGAGAGAATGTTGCCGAACGAACACGAATACAGGGAATGTGCCACGAAACTGGAAACTATGAGCTAAGTGAGGCTAAAAAGCTGCAGGGTTGGCTGGTAATTAATGATGGGTTTGTCACTACAAGCGATCCCTTTCACGTGATCGTTAAATTCAGTGTTGAATATTAATTATTTGACTCTAATGGAACATCGATGTGGCACTTTTGATTGCAGGGATTTGGAAGAGCAAACCACGCAGTAACTACGGAGAAGCTGAAGGCTCGGTATCCAGACTATGAGGTGACCTGGAGCAATGAAGGATACTGAACTGAACTAAGACCAGCCTCTGTTGAACGCCCTTCCTCCTGGACTGACATTGCACTTATATGAAACCCCTCATGAGAACGCAGAGCATGTAGTTAAAAACCATGCAGAACATAAGGAGCTTTTTGATACCACATTAACATTTCAAGACTAAGACTTCACACGCAGCGACAAGGCTGATGGGGCCTGTTTTTCTGTTACAGTTTGAGTAAATGATTGTTTTCACACTTGGATCTAAAACAAATGCACGACTATCTTGGTGGAATGTGGCGATTCAGTGGCGCGTAATCTCATCTGGAATTATAAAATAAATAACTGGTCACGGCAGTTTTGCAGACTGACATACAGTCACTCACCGACTTGTTTTAGAGTCACGTAAACCTGCCCTGATGCTTTGTCGTGTTGTATGTTTCATAAATGTTTTTTGAAATCTGCTTTTAAGTTGTGTGCATACCGTCTTCCTTCTGTTGCAGCGCAGACAAATTAACACCCCCCATCGTCGCTTATCATACTTTTGGCTAACAGCGGTTATATTCCTGTCAGCCGCCAAGTTGTAAACCGCTGATGGATGTTGTGGCCTCAGTTTCATGTGGGTAGATAAGAACAAATTAACTTTATCTTTGTGGATCTACCAGTGTGCTAACGTAGCGCAACAGGCTGGAAACATAAAGGTAATATGGTTGATGTATCGGCTAACAGTTGCCAGCAGACATCGAGCAGTGTTAATATCTATTAGGCAAATGCAAGTCCAGTATTTACTCCTTTGAGACTTTTTTAGTATCTACTAAGTCCTGGTAGAAATATCTGGCTCCTTAGCTACTAAATGCTCCACTTTTATTCACCAGCTAGTCGCCAGCGTTGTCTGCCTGCTGTTCGGTGCTGGGCAGGTGGCCTAGCGCTCAGCGGCGGGTTTGAGATGCTTCCGTTTTAACCGTAAACCCAAAACAATTAGCTGGACAGCGCTGAAAGGCCCTGTAGATCTGAGGACATTTTAGTTTAGCCGAGCTTAGCGCAAAGACTGGAGGCAGTTATTCTGGCTCCATCAAAAGTGAAAAATGTGCATTCCAACGACCCCAAACGGTTCTATTCACATTTTGTAAGTTGTTGCCGGCGTATCCAAAAATCAGCTCGGATGCGTTCACAGTAGATTTACACAGCTCCAATCTTCAACCCCACTGGGCAGGACTTTTGGGATGCTGCCCACGGTCAGTTTGCCCTGCGGTGGTTGTTTAAGAAATGCTACATTGAAGAGTGTTCCTAACATCAACGTGTCTCATTTTTAGATTCAGATTCAGATGCAATTGTAGACCAAGACGGCTGTGAGGTGTCGGTGGGTGTATTTGGTCACTTTTGGAGCTGTGCTAGCAATTCCTATGTGGTTCTAGTCTTTGTGCTAAGCTAGGCTAATAATAATAATAATTGGACCCTAAGGTCGTTTAATGGTCAATCATGATACACATATATATTCCTCCTCTTGACTAATTGTAAGAGTAAGTGTAGTTCAGTCAATTTAGTTTAGTTACTCATATATGGAGGCAACAGTGGCCTAAATTGAGCATTTCTTTTATGCCTCCCTCTCGGCAACAAGAACTACAGAAGTGGCAAAACGGCATCAATTCAGTAACATCAATCCCTGCATCCTCGTCTTCTCCATCGTGATCAGCAGCAACTTCCCAGTCAGCATCCGGCTCCTGAAAATCAGAATGGCGACGTTGCACACGTTCCTTGGAATGTTCTAAGTTTTGCTTATTGAACAAGACAATGCATATTGCACAAAGTATAAGAATATTTAAAAAGAAAAAGATTAACTAGTGACAATCCAATAAAGTGAACTGAGGTTCCAGCCTTCTGTAAATATCCCCAAGTCTGTCTGAAGTCTAGGTAGAATGATATATAGTGCACAGCAGAACAGGTCCTCAGCTGATGAGATGTCCAACAGTCCATCCTTCACCAGGGAGTGCAGTAACGTATGGTACTTGTTGGTAACTGACATCACAATCCTATGGATGAGAATACGATGTTAAGGGAAAACACAAAAGTTAAGGTTTGAGATTCATTGAGGAAATCAGTTCATGACATAAGGCTGGGAATAAACAGCTGGCAGAAGATGTGTGGTTGCTGTTTCATCATCTCGCAGACGCCGCACAGCTTCAGTGAACCTGGTCAGAAAAAGAAGCTCGAATGCTGAATTTTCAGCACAATGTTCCGACTATTAAAATATGTTTACGGTACAAATTGTAGTTATTTTGCATTAGAATACTGGAAGCTACAGTGCAATTTCCCCCAGTGAGGGAACTAATAAAGGAGCATCTTATCAGCCAAGCAAGATTTAATGTCTTTATATTTGAGGCCAAGTATTTATAGCGTCATTTAAAAACGAGCAATAAAAATGTTTTATTGAAATAAATTCCGAACACCACGGGAAACCAGAGACGTGTGAGTGTGAGGCAGCTGACCTGTTTGTGGGACGGTTCCAGCAGATAAGGAGTTAAATGTCATCTGGATGGCCGGAGGCTAAAAGCATGAACGAGAGTTTGCGCGTCGCTGAATGAGAGAAAGAGATGTTGGAATAACGCGTGGAATATCGCTTTTCCTCGTTCTGCCAACGCGGCCTGAACGCAGCACGGGCGGCATCCAGACTTGACCTCCAGCTGCTCTTGTGGAACAAAGCCAGCGGACTTTATTATGGGGACGATGTCTACTTAAAGGGATATATATATATATATAATATACTGCGAAACAGCCATTGTTTTATGATGCTTTGTTGCAGTTGCAAGCCGGGAGAATTTAAAGTCCACGTTTTATCTCCGGGGTCAGAGTCGACCTGCAGGGACTCTGCAGGATCTGTGCAGCCCTGCAGGCGGATCAGCTGCGAGACGGAACGGACGATGTCACGTTTGAGGAGCTCGGCCCTGATCCTGCTGCTGACTCTGCAGTTCGGTAAGAGCCAGACTCCATTCAAACAAAGTGCGTTTTTAGGAACAATCGCTGCTGCGGGGCCGAGCGACGCTGATTTATAGAGAAAAGTGTTTAGGGCTCAGCTGGTGGTGTTGGAAAGTGTCTTAACAAGCCCCAAAACGTGTGACATAAAAAACAGCTCCGTGCTGAAGGCCCCACTCAGTGGCTTTTCCCCAGAACCTTCAACCGAAATAGTTGGTGCTCATCACTTTCACCTGTTGTCTGTAGCTGCCGCCGAGGACGCCGAGCTCAGGTCCTGTCTGTCTTTCCTGGGAGTTTGTCGTTTTCTTTCGCCACCTGGGCATCGTCTCCATCCTGCGAATAGAACGTGCGTGTGAGACTCACTCCAGTTGGCATAGACCCGATAGATGTCTCGTTTTGAGGCAACTGTTCGATAGATGGATGAACAGATGCTGCATGTTTCTGTAACATTTACAGAAAATGTAACCGGACCGAAAGAACCCAACAATTGTTTTTATTGACGTTTTTTTTCAGGAGTCTGGTCAGAAATAAATTTTTTTTTGGGGGGGGGGGTGGTGCACTATATATATATAGTCTATATCTATATACTATACATACAGTATATACTTTATTGCAAGAGTGCACATGTTTAATTTTAGATGGTTTGCGTTCTTGCAATGGTTATATATGTTTTAAAATAAAAGCTGAATTGTCAATTACTGATTATATGTAAAATAAATGCAAAGGTACTACCAAAGCAATAATGATAATACATGTATTAATTAAAGTAAGTGCTTAATCTAATAACAGAATGTGTTTTTCTTGTTTGGCTGCGGAGTCTTAAAATGACTGGCCACCTGTCTGCTAAAGCAAAATGATGTTCTTTGAAATTCAAAATCAGAAAGAAACAACTGCAGCTTTTAAAAAGTGTACTTATCATATATTTTATTGACGTCAACAGTGTTCAGTTAAAAAGTGATCGCACATTCCGCTGCCGTGTCACTGCTGTTGCAACATGCTCTGTGTGTGATACCTGAACATTTTCTCACTGTGAGACGTGCGGTGATGCATGTTCCTGCTTGTCTGATTGTCTGATTTCCAGCTTAAGGTCAAGCACAAAGTCTTGAGCCTTAATCAGAGACCTTTGGACGGACAAATGGCACTTTGCTGCTATTAACCTGATCACTTCTCTCCGGTCGTAAATCTTTAATGAGTCCTGAGAGGAGAGTTTGGGGTTGAGTCACCTGTGAGAGTTTTATCAAGCAGAAGCAAAGATGGAAAGTATTTAAGTATAATTATACTGTTAATTATTACTGTTACTGATACTTAAGGTATTTTCTACTCCAGCACTAAATGTATGTTTGTCGGCTAGAGTCACTGTTTACTTTTTTACTTGGAGCTTAAATTCAAGATAAGTTGAGTCTGACAGTTTTCTACCTTCAAATCAGCAGTTTTTGACCGTATCACTCGATCTTCATCAGCAGTCGAGGTTTCAGTTTGTTCGTTTTGTTTTTACTGTGAAAAAGTACTGAAAATGAGGCACTGTGATGACTGTGGGATGCAGTTGGAAGCTTCAGAACATGTGAGTAAGTGGACCTTGAGTGAAGGCTGCTTTGCCAAATGAGAAAAGTTGACAATGTGCACATGAAACAGTCAGACCTGGTGTCTCCCAGACCATCGGCGATATTTAAATACAGCGTGATAGATTCGTGATTATAAGTATAGTTTTCCATATCTTCACTTTTTGTTTTTATCGTGGTGTCAAAATCCTTTCAGAAAACATCAGTGACAGAGTTGCACACTAAGGACATGCACATGATTTCATAACACTGTGTGTTTTCAATGATCAGTTCTAATGTTCTGTATTAGTTTGAGTTAACTTTTGATGTTTCATTTCGTTACACAGCAGCTGGTTCTTGGGCTCAAACATGTCAGGCGCCTGGAGTGAAATGTGACTTTGCGTGCGACTGTTCTGATTGCAGCGACGAGCAGGACTGTGGTAAGTTTAGAAACGTTGGCTAAATATGGCGTTGGATGCGAAGACCCTGCTCTAATCTGGATTCTCTGTTGTCTATTGCAACGTATCTTTGTTTACCGAGATGGCGACACCTGATCTAATGATAGACTCACATTACATTTAATGTATATTAAAAGTTGGACTGTAATGGGAATTTAGTGTGTCAAAATTTAAGCCTGTCAGGCAAAAGGCACTTATGGAGGAGTCTGAGCGTTGTCTACTGAAATAAATTCATAGTGGAACAAACACTAACTTGAAAGATGGAGCTGCACAGGATACGATTACTTATTAGCTTGTATAAACCTTTTCCTGTTTGGATGTGCATGTAGTATTTAGGTAATACAGTACACCAGTTAAGTATTATGTCTTTTACACCCCTCAAGGCTACACAGGAAAAGGGTTTGAGTGTGACTTTGAGGGTGCCGGAATGTGCGGATGGACTGACCAGTCCTTGAATGCAGCAGTGTACAGCTGGGAGAAACGTCAGAGAGGGCCCACGCTGCCCGACAGCGGACCGTCCTCTGACTACACCACGGGCACGGCTACAGGTTTGTTGTTTCATGAAAAAGTAAAAGTATCAAATGCTTTTTTTCCCCTCTTCTTCTAAAATCACCAATACATTTTATACAGTGTCTCATTTATACTAGTGGGGGTGCATCAGTGCAATAAGCAAAAAGCCTCACACTGCATTGTGAGTAGCGGATAGGACTACTGTAGCCAAGACCCACTGCAGAAAAGGTGATAAATGCATTTTAATGTTATTTAAATGTCTGTGTCAGAGTCAAGAATTTCACCTGCAAACCAGGTGTCATAGAGAACTTCCTGTTTATATCATGATGCACGAAAGAAGGAATAATGGGGAACAATAGCATTGCGATGATGGAGATGTAGTTTAAAAACACTAGTGTGAAATGGAACGTTTAATATTTCCCGTCGCACAGGTTCGTTCATGGGAGTGAGTGCAGTGAGGACGGAGTCTCTCAGCTCTGCAGTGTTAATCTCTCCAGAGATGAAGCAGTCTTCACCAACCTGTCGCCTTCGTCTCCGATATTTCCTCTGGGACTCGGGTAACGACCGTTAATGATTGTGTTCAAACTGCCTGCTGCTTTTTATATCATAAAACACAATGTTGGACATGATTTCATATGATTTTGTACTGCTTTTACTAGCAGTATTTGATGTATATTTGTTTTCCTGTTTGGAATTTATGTTTTCGTAATTGTTTCTCATAACTCTAATTTGATTTCTATACTTGCATCAATTGGAAACACAATTATTATTAGACATTTTTATTGTTATTTCATTTCCCCTGCAGCTGCCCTACTAATCCAGTACTCTGCAGGTCACACAGGTCTGGGCTCTGTGCCCTTGTGGGCGTCCGTCATTCACCAGGACTCTCGAGAGGCCTTAGTGTGGCGTCCTGAGGCCACCAGTGTCCGGGGCTGGAGGGAGGCTATCATCTTTCTGGGCCGTATTCCTACAAACTTCCGAATCCATCTTCACTCGCAGCGCGCCGAGGGCCGGAGGGGAGATGTGGCGGTAGACCAGCTGGAGTTTCTGGACTGTGCTCTGCCCTGTGAGTGCCTCAAAATATCCTGTTCACGTGGAGACCCTGCCCTTCTACGGAGTCTTACCAGCAATTGATTATAATAAATCAACAAACTGATCAATTAAGATCGCAGAGGCATGATGGTGATTATTTTGATGTTGTTTTTCTCTCATTACGTCATCAGCACTATTGCCCGGGGAATCGTGTCCAGCAGACATGATGATGTGTAGGCGTGGAGCCTGCGTGGAGTTCCGGCAGGTCTGTGACGGCAGCGACGACTGCGGTGACGGGACCGACGAGCAGAGCTGTGGTGAGAAATCATCTGAATTACAGCAGACAGACGCCCTCTGACACCACAGTGCAGTAAATGTAGGAATTTGTCCAGACACGAACACGTTGCTGTTCGGCTTTTCAAATGTAATTTTTCAGCTTTGACGTGAGTGGTATTGCTCTTCTCACCTAACTATGAGCAAGAATGCAAGAGCATTATTTCCCAAAATGTCAAACTGTTCTTTTTTTAAAAGAAACCATCGTTTACTATTGGCATATGATGGGATGTCAGTGTCCAGTCAGACGCCTCTGCCGCTTTTGCTTCTCAGAAAGAAGTCATCGTTATACACAGTTACACAAGGTCACTTGTCGGGAAAACGTACACGTGAATTGTTTTAACAAACAGCCAATGCTGTAATGTCTCTCCTGAGGACAGCTTTAAAACTCCACCTCTGTTCTCACACCACTTTGTGTTGTGCCAAAGGTCCCTGCAAAATTGATCACATTTCCCCAAGGCAATCTGCCTGGAGCACGCTATTAGAAATTTCTACAATATTCCTAAAATTAATTGAGAAAAGGAGTAACTTTCTATACAATCCACATGGTACATTTTGCCAAATGCATCGAGTGTATATATACTGTACATCCAGTGGTCACCAGTTAATGTAAGCTGTGTCTCCAGAAGAGTACCGGCGCTGTGACTTTGAGAAGGACCTGTGCGATTGGGACCTGACTTCACTGTCCAAACTGAAATGGATCCGAACGAATCAGGAGAGCATCTCCATCGGGGATCCTCTGAAAGGACCAGGCCGGGATCATTCCAACAACAGTGCAACAGGTGAAACAAAGCATCCTTGTGTTTTTGTTAATTGTCGACACCATATAAATGTGTTCAGTGTTACTCTTTTGACCTCATGTATCTTAAGTAACTTTGTTTAGAAAAATTATACTACAGAAATACATGTATAAATAAAGGATTGTTATTATTGCAGGTCACTTCCTGTATGTCACTGTCCCTGATGGTGGTTTCACAAATGACTGGGCTGCTTTCCAAAGTCCCCGCCTTGAACCCACCAATAGTTCACATCCTTGCAAGGTGAGTCCTCAGCTGATTCCTTCTTCAATCAGAGTGTTTTTTTTAACTTTTTTCATTTCACAGTAATTTACTTTCAGTCAGATTTAACATGCACTGAAACTCTTCCAAGTTAAAAACTTGGAACAAGCTGTGGTGACTCAGCAAAGGCTCAAAGGCTGCAGCAAATGAAGAATTGTCATTGCATGTTTTGTTTTTGATCAATAATGTTTTAACGATTTGAATTTAGAAATAAAATGCATTCCTAAACACATTTTGAACCTAAATTGACACGTTTTTTTTTCCCTTCTAAATCTTTCCGCTGCAGATGGTGATGTACACTCACCAGTTTGGGCCGAGGTCCGGCGGTCTGACGGTGCTGGTGGCAGATCGCAACATCTACCCGGTGTGGGAGAGGGCCGGCGCTCTAGGCGACGTTTGGGTGAAGGCAGAGGTGGAGATTGTCACCAACTCCACTTTCCAAGTGAGTACTCCACCTGACTTTGTGGCCAGAATAATGATGCTAGCTGCAGCCTATAACTTCTTTAAAACAGAGATATTGATACTGAAGATTCATAAGTAAAGGTAAATAACAGCAGAAGTATTGGACATGGTAACAAAAAGTACTTTATTTATAGTTATTTATTACAAATTTTAATTTAATTTAATGAACACAGATTACACATGTACATTCTCACAAGTATGTGGTAGTAGAGCCCTGACTGATGCTGGGTTTTTGAGGCCAATACTGATATTGATATTTGAGAGTTTTATCTGATGAGGATATATTAGCCAATATTAATTTAGTTTTTTTAGTTATTTTTGCATACCTGTATGCAAGGTGCCATAGTGAAAACAATCAGCTCCATCCACCAGTTTTTTTTTTAATGCGGAAACAAACACTTCATCATTCATATCACAGAAGGGCTTGTATGCTTGGCTGAGGTGGAAAAGTTGGTGTTGGTAAAAGCATAATGCGACAAAGTACAATGGAAACACTTACTATTCATGACGTACATGAAGCACGTGACTTAAACGTCCACCGAAGCTTCTGCTCAACTAGACAGGTGGAAAACAGCAGCCCACGGAAACATCAGATCTGTGTGGAGCGATGAGGAGACTGTAACGTTCTTCAAATGAATACGCGAAACAAACGGAGAAGTCACGTTTCCATCACAGTTCTCCACCACTTGATGCTTCAGTGGCGCTTTTTTATTTTATTTTAAAAAGTGCAATGCGTCATTGCACTCTCTTCTTCTGCAATGGTGGAATGGCACCAGACTGGAGAATTGGAGCCATGAACTATGTGTGTTGATGGGTTAAACTTGTCATATTTGTATGACGGTAGTGGATGGATTAATTTGCAATCCTAGAGACCAAGCAATTAATCATCCGAAGGAACACAGAAATTAAACAGCTGGTGGAAAGCGGGGTAAGAGAAAAATATTGGAAAAATAACGAACTTTGGGCAATGTCAATAAAGACAAAAAAGAATAAGATTCGGAGCTAAAGTCTTTTGTGTGTGTGTGGATGAAATTGTATTGCTGTCATAAAATTGCCTCTTTTCCACTTTTTCCCTTCCTCTGTCGACTTTTCTGTCATTACAGATTGTGATAATGGCAGCAGTCAGGGACTTTGCATATGGAGGCATCGCTGTCGACAGCATTGTGTTGTCTCCTGAGTGCCGCCTATCATCTGGTAATCCTACTTTAAAAGCAGCGATTCCACACGTGCAGTCAGATTGGAGTAAATCCATTAAACCTGCTATCTCACGTTGTCTTCTTGCACAGTAAATGATTCCTATGCAAAATTCCCTAAACCTCCCAAACACCCGTGTACTGAACCGGACAAGATGTGTGATTTTAACCGGGACTGTGCCGGAGCAGAGGATGAAGCCAAATGTGGTGAGTCTATTCGTCCTGTTGAATCAGTTTTACTTTTGTCAACATGTCCGCAAAGGTTCAAAGGTTGAAAAGAAATGATGATCTTTATTAGAGCCAGCGAAGCACAAGTGAAGCCGCTTAGGGCCTCAGGGGCCACTAGCCCAGCGCCAGAGAACCTCTTAGGAGACTGAGTTGCGTGATTCTTCACCCAAAGACGTGTTTGCATCTGGTCTTCTACCAAAGGAAAGAGGCAGCAGATATGAAGATCCTGAAATGTGGTTTCTTTGAAATAACTTTGTTCATGTTCCTCCCACTGTACATAAATGAATGTATCTAGGTCCCTCCAACACACCCGCCCGAACCAACTGCGAGCACACCACAAGTTGTCAATCATGACATGACACCCCCGTTTTTTAGCATCAAATAAGTCTTTAAAACCAAACCTATCAGAAAATGTAACACTTGAACAAAGACCAGCGTGATAAGAACTACCGTATTTTTTTTTTAGGGCGCACTGTCAATGAATGCGCACCGGACTACAAAACAGTCAGATAAGTCAGTCAGTCAAACTTTATTAAACAGTCGAATAGAGACTGTAGAGACGCTTCTACCTGCTGCTCTCTGTTCAATAACCCACTGTTCAATTTTGTCCTCTAACTGTGGCCATCTCGCTTTGTTCCCTCGGAAACTCTGTGTGGTCTTCTTTACTTGGCGCAGGTCATCTTCTTGCTTCCTCCACTTCCGTACCATTGATTCATTAGTGTTGAATTCTCTCGCAGCGGCTCTATTCCCATGTTCTATTGCATGACTGATAGCCTTGAGTTTGAAGTCCGCGTCGTAAGCGTGTCTCTTGACATGTGCCATTTTGGGGTCCTTATACACACACACTGTAATATTATGGTGACGCACAGTATGTATTACTCCGCGACGCTCCTGACTACGGTAGCCGTAATGCTGCAAGCGGTGCGGCTTTGTAGTTTACCAAAGTCGTACTAAAACATTTTGACAGAGCGCCGTGTACCACACAAAATCGCTTCGAGGTCAGTAAGCACAACCAGAA
>JAVQJF010037823.1:0-18960 GCA_036023855.1 Gadopsis marmoratus
CTTGTTATAACAAGATATAAAGTGTTGTTGCTGTAACTTGGTATCTCGGATATGATGCTGCTGCAGCGCAAACTATTGATGGGTGTAATGCATTTGTCAGCCCCCCCACCCAATATCACAACCAGCAGTCACTGGTGTACATAGTCACAATTTCTTATTTACATTATACAATATATATCTATATATCTATATATATATAGATATATATATATATAAGTAAACTGTTTGAGGAATAAGGGCTATTCAAAATGTAGCACTGGTTTTAATGAGCTGTACTCTAAATAAAGCCTGATGTCCATTTCATTTTCAGCCTGAGCTAAGGACTCTAATACATGGTAAATGGACTCTTACTAATATAGCGCTTTTCAACCGTTGAAACAGTTCCCAAAGCACTGTAACGGTAATCTAAGCTTGAACAGTAGTCTAATTCACACATCCATACACCGATGGGGACACAGTTGCCATGTCGCTGTACAGATTGTATGAGCATGTGACAAATAAACCCTTTGAGTCTTCAATCAGTTTAATACTTTAAATTGTGGCATGTGCAATGTCACGAGAAGGTTATTTGTTATACATAATATATAAATTATACATATACTAATGCGGCGCTCATGACTGTTTTATATTCACACGTATTTGCTGGAGCTGCAACAAGGTCAGTGGAGTTGGACTGGTTTACTTGGATGTATAGATGCACACGGATGATAGAAAGGTGTTGTTCCATCACGATCCTCCACAACAGCTTCGGTGCTCCTTGTTGTATTCTTCAAGTCGCTGAACTCTACTGGAGGGATGAGCAGCATTCTTCCCATTGATGTTCAAATGGGATCTAATAGGGCTGTGCGGCATGTTGATACATATATATTATGTGCCAATAAAAAAACATCTAATGTTTCATAATATGCTCTATCGTTTATTTCATTGCATCAAGAATCACACTCTTTACGCCAATCTTCTTCAACACTCAGATGTTGCAACAGGCTTTTGCCCACAGCGCAAACGATCTAAAGGAAAGAAGGAGAAAAATAATCAAGTTCCTTTTAGTTTTCAAGCAAATAATTCAAAATGTAATAAGAAATAGATCTTTCCTTGTGGTCATTTAATTACAGTCAAGAGAGACTCGGTATGAGTGAACAAATATTTATTGACATGCACAATAAAGATGAGAAATGTGAAGAGTCTTTGGCGATTAGACCCCATTGTAGCATCATCATATTTTAAGGGGGGTAGTGAAGCCATGAGCAGTATAGGATACCCCGTGATAGAGTCTAGACACTAGTGGTGGTGGATGAAGATGTGGATGCGATGGGGAGTGGATGGGCTCAATCCAGACACGGAATGTGGCGAACTGGAGGTGAACGAGGTGGAGGAGGGTCGCAACAATTCCACACTGAAGTGACAGCCCACAGCAAGCGAGAGGAGAGCTGATGTAAAGGGTGACAGCAGCAATATGATGGAGTATCATGGCGAAATCTGGTTGGATAAGTGAGAGAGTAAACGCCCATAATCAGCTGATTGTGAGGAGCAGGAAGAGAGAGAGAGGGAGGTGAATGAATGAGGCATAAAGATAGTTTTTCTGTTTGAATGTCGAGCTTCATATAAGCTATGCATTCATTTTTAAAGGTGCTATACAAATAAAGTTATTATTATTATTGAAATAAAGTTATTATTAACTAAATTTACAGAATATGTGCTCTATCATGATTGTTATTTGGATATGAAACAACCTATATCGGGATATGAGTTTTTGGTCATATCACTCAGCACCTAAGATCTGGTCACTTTGACCTGAAGGGAGGCATCTGTGTTCACTATGTTTCTTTCTCAAGTTATACCGGTACTTTTTTACCCGTCTGTAAAAAAAGAACTGTGTTTCTTCAAGGGCAAATCCGTTTCCAAAAAGTGTCTATTTACGTAAGGTATTATATTCTTCTGGACTGTAGGCCCATTGTATTGCATAGGAAAAAATCACAGTGAAGCTAATGGCGTTGAAGTAACCACATTTACGCAAAGGCAGAACTGCTTTTTTAGATTAGCCCATTTCACTGAAAGTGCTAATGAGCTCGACAGTTGCGACGCAGGCATAACAATGCTGAAAATAATGCCTGGAAGTCATACAAGTGCATTTGTGGACACACACTCACACATATTGTGCAGAATCACACACTCTCCCTCCTGCAAACACAATACTGCACATAAACACTCAGGCATCCACATACTCATAAATACACACACACCACATTTGCACATGCATGCACATTATATACATATTAATGTCTTAATTACAGAGAACTACAGATTCTGCTAATGCATACTCCTTGCTTCATCATCCCTCCATCCTTCTCTCCATCTCCCCTGGTCATCTTAGCCAGGGCCAGACTTCAGCTGCTTCACCACCGCTCCAGGCAAAACCGATAGATTAGCTGAGATGGCGAGCAGGAAGATAACGCGGACGCTTATCTAGATCCCTGCTGTTCTGATACAGCAAGAGAGGGCAAGACAAGCAAATAAAACGTAAAGCAAGAGAATGGTCTCCTGCTTATGCTCTCTGCATGTGTGTACGCGCTATATTGTCTCCCACATTATTTAGAAATTTGATTTTTTTCCATGTTTTACTGCAAATAAACTGAAAGTGTGAGACATTAAGACTAATTTTCTTCTCTTCCTCTTATTTCTGTTCCACTTGCTTTGTTTTACAGTCTTTAAAGACCTCCACATGATGTGCTGATACAGATGGTTCGCCGTGTGTGTGTGTGTGTGTGTGTGTGTGTGTGTTCGTACATTACGTGTGTGTGTCAGGATGATTGAGTGCCGGTGAGTGCCCTTGCATTTATGTGTGTGAACGTGCTTTGCCTCCGTGTGTGCGCTGTGTATTCTGACGCAGCTAAATCCCAGAGATCAAAGAACGATTAGATCTCCGCGTGATCTAATTGCAAATGAAGTATAATGCAAAGAAGAACAAAGATAACAGAGTACGTTTGTGTGTGTGTGTGTGTGTGTGTGTGTCATGCTTTAGTGTGGAGTGAGACATATTTGCATTGTAGAGTATATAATGTCAAAACTGTGTATCTCTGTGTGTGTGTGTGCCGGCTAGCTATGAGAAAAAGAATAAAACACACACACTATGGCTGTCCTGTCTACTGACACACACACACACACACACACACACAAGTCAGTACCTCTCTCTGCCTGCACACTGCATCCAATTTTGCACTAGAAAGCGTCTGAAGTTGAGCAGATTTTTAACTTCTGTTCTCTATGCAGATACATTTTCCACACTAACACATTGGTTTGTATGCTTGCCTGCGATTGACTTTGCTGCACAATGATGCTCTGCAAAGCAGTGACTTTGTTAGAAAAATGTATGTTATGATTAATCCTAAACTGAAAAAAACAATTAAGAAAAACAATGTGAAAAGTCAGCAATATAGGCGGAAGTGCAAAAACACAGATAGCATCCTCTACTGGAGCTCCAGAATGACTTCGTTGTTCCATTTAAAATGTTGAGTGGTTGTTTGGGGAGCAATGTGAATTTCTTTGCCACTACTCTTGTGCTGCTCAAAGTGCTGAGGGCAAAGAGGCAAATTACTTATTCACCATTGTGGAGAACACAGACGGGGGACTGAGAACAAGAGAACTAGAGCAGGGGATGAGAGATATTCAACATTTATAAGCTCTTATTGTCCTACAGCAGCTGGAGAGAGACAATTTTGTTTTGCCTGGGATGCCAAATGGTGCAGGTAAGTGTGTCACTTGCAACAAATGCATTTTGATGTATTTTTTCGGTTTTATTTCTGAGTTAGTTTCAATTTTCAGAGATCTTAACGCGTACATTTTCCAGTTAGTAGAAGTATTGACATTGTCGGTGTCAAAGTACGGACTCACTCGTTAGTCTATTTTTGCAGTGAGAAGAGTAGGGTGAAGGTTTAAAAGTCTAGACACATTTTGCCATGATTAAATGAGAAGAAGTCACATCACAGCTTGATTGTCTGCTCACTCCAAAACACTAATGAGCAGCAAATATGGACAGTAGCTGTTCATTTTCACTGTGATCTGGCAATGAGGGCCAGGCATCAGCTGGATATAAAATAACATGGCGGCCTTTATTAGACTTTTTAAAATTTTTGCTTAACTTGCCACATCAGCAGTGTCAAGATGGATCATCGACGGTACACATATTTGATGATTGGTCTGACATGTGCTTTGCCAGTTTTCCTTGGCAGAATATCCCAGAATTAGAGGTACTCCGCAATGAAAGGTGTTTTTTGAGCTGTAAACTAAACGATGTGACTGAAATGTATAAAAATCCACATGTCCTTGGTTGAAAATGGCTCAACGCACCATCTACTGTTTTAAATCATCTCTGACCCTGCTAGGCCAATGCTGACATAGAATCAACAGGTTGGGACCTGTCTATGTCATGAAATATATATGAAGAAACAAAGACTTTAATCAGTGTCTCCTGACCCTCAGACTATGTAGCCACGTGACCACACCTCCTACAGTTGTTCCCTCACTGACTGCATTTTGAAAATATGCTGGGCGAGAGGGTTCTAGCAGAATTTAAAAGAGTAGTTACACTTCATATGTATATCACATATGGAGAGACTTGAGAGACTCGGTTAGCTATCGGATATCAAAAAAGCTAAGTTTTACTCATACCACGTGTAACTAAGTCAGTTAATGGTCTACGGATGTAGCCTCTACAAGGTCTGTCCCCTTATGACAAGTTGAAGTTGCACTGAAATGAAATAGATGTTAACCATTTGTTTGTCACGTGTAAAGCGAAAAGGGGAAAAAAGGCTACAGTAATTTCAATTTATAACTCAGAATCTGTCAGAAGGTCTGACATGGTGTTGAAGTTCTGATCCCTGACTACTGAGTGATGTATATGGGTGAGGAAGCAACATTAGTTAGGGCCCACGAGGGTGAGAAACATTTTTTTCTCACTTGTAGTCCATGCATTCGAGTCAGGTGTTTGTGTTAGCAAGAGTAATGGTAAATGGACTCTTTCTTACATAGCGCTCCCAAAGCGCTGTAACAGTAAGCTAAGTTTGAACAGTAGTCTAATTCACCCATTCACACACCAACGGGGACACAGTTGCCACGCTGGCCACCACCGGGGGCAACTCGGAGTTCAGTGTCTTGCCCAGGGACACTTCGATATGGGGGTAGCGGGAGCTGGGATCAAACCACCAACCCTGGGGTTAATGGACAACCGCACTATCCTCTCAGCCACAGCCGCTGAGAGGATAGTGCCCCGTAGGAGGCGATACATCTGCATGCGCACGAACAGGCGCCCCCGCCACCTTTAGACACACTGTCCTTTCTTTATTAGACTACAGCCCTGCTCTTGGCCCCACTGCAGCTCGCTGTGATATGAAATCTGACACTGTCAATTTGCCACCCAATCCATCAGACTGCGGATTGGATTGTTGTGGGGCTCGGGGAGTCGGAGCCCGTGGCCTAGGCAACTGATAACCGCCATCCACCCACGACCATACCCTCACAAGTTCCCTCAACAGTGAAATCGTCTGTAATCTACCATTAAATGTTCCCACTCCCAGAGTCGGTGTGTTGGATTGTTTTCTCCTCCGCAGGTATCGGGGATGCTCAGAATTTCTCCCCAGGGTGCCGAGGTGAGTTGCAGCAACAAAGTTCACTATAAATAACTGCTTTTGATGGAAAACTGCTTTAGTACCTGGTGTTCGAAATGCACTGGTGAAGCTTTGGGATAGTTCAAAATAACATTAATGTACATAGAAATAGGATACACAGTGACTTTCTACAAAAATAAAGGCCTCCTGTGCGACGTGCAACAAAGCCAAACCCGAACCAGGGACAACCCCAAGGCCACCGGGGCGTCCCAGGAAGATTGATACCATACTTGTATCTGCACAGTACGTATGAGGTTACCTTAGCTTAGCATAAAGACTGGGAACAGCTAGCCTGGCTCCATCCAAAGGTAACAAAAAGAAACCCCCGTAAAGAAACAACTTGTCGTTTCTTGCTCAAATTAAACAAAGGCGATATAAGGCGCTAATAAGTTAATTGGTGCTTATGCTTGTAGGTGGATTTTGTTACCTTTGTACAGAGCCAGGCTAGCTGTTTGCACCCATTTCCAGTCTCTGCACTAAGCTAAGCTTACTGTCTACTAGCAGTAATGTCATGTTTAATGGCAATAATATAAGAGTGATATCAATCTTCTCATCTAACACCCGGCAATAAAGCGAATAAGTATATTTCCCACAATGTAGTCCAATGCAGTGTTCTTAATGTGTTAATAAATGAATGGAGTTTGGTCCAGCTCCTCTGAAGGTCAAACTGTCCAACCAGTCAAGGGGATTTGTCACAATTTGGCAGCCCAAAAGTTTAAGTTGTTGGCTTATAACGGGTCCATAAAACTTTAGTGAATTCTCCATATAAACGTCATTAGTTACAACTCACAGACAGGGGTCTCCGTACTGTATCACAGTCACTGTCACCATCTTATAAGGGCTGTGACTCCGCCGTCATATATTGCAGGTGATACAGCCATCGTCGCTCCTCATCCCACCTGACTTTAACAGCAGGTCCTCTATGAATCGGAGGGCCAGCATGGAGCTATTCCAGCCCGACGCTGAGCCTGAGGTGTTCAGTGTTCCCCCCCCTCACACAGCTATAGGCTTTCTAACTTATTGTTCAGGGCTGGTGGGACCGCTGCAAGATTTACTGCGAGATCCTCAACAGATTACAGCGTCTTCTTTTGTTAGACAGTTCACTTTGGTCGGGTGAGGAAAAATAAGCTCTCCAGTCGTCCGCCATCATGTTTTGCTGAGATGTCGTCATGCACAAAGAAAAGCTGCTAAACACTGAGACACTGAGAGGTGCGAGTATCTTCCCATATGTTTCTGAACTTACTTAAAGGAATAGTCTGACATTTTGGGAATTATACGAGCTAGCTTAGCTTAGCCGGGAGCACAACACCCTGTAAAACCACACTGTGTTGTTTAACCCTACTCTTTTGTACAGAGAGAACAAACCATGCGAGAATGGGATTGCGGATACAAGAAGCCGAAGTGAGTTTCCTCCGTAGGGCGGAGCTGGGCCGGAGTCGAGCCGCTGCTCCTTCACATCGAAAGGAGCCCGTTGAGGTGGTTCGGGCATCGGATCAGGATGCCTAGTGGATGCCTCCCCTTAGAGGTTTTCCGGGCACGCTCTACTGGTAGGAGGCCCCCGGGGTAGACCCAGAACATGCTGGAAGGATTAGATATATCATCTGGAATGAGAGGGCCTTTGGGTCCCCCCAGGAGGAGCTGGAAAGCGTTGCTGGGTTGAGGGACGCCTGGACAGCCCTGCTTAGCCTGCTGCCAAAGCGACCTGGCGCCGGATAAGAGGAAGAAAATGGATGGATGGTTGTTAAACAAACCAGATATATTGTAATAATCAGTGAGCTTTTATAGGTACTGGTAGGGAGATTTTGTTACCTTTGAACAGAGCCAGACTAGCTGTTTTCCACTTTTATGCTAAGATAAGATAAGATGCTCCTGGCTGCAGACATGAGAGTGGTATCAATCTTCTCAGCTGACTCTCGGCAAGAAAGGGAATAAGTGTAGTTCTGGAAACTATTCCTTTAATCATGAGAAAGTGTTGTGTTCATAATATCCTATTGGTTATTTTTAGTCTGAAGTTCAACAAAGATCCTGGTGCTGGACCATTAGCCTCAGAATAGCTTCCTGGTGACACTGACAGAACACTGAGGGGGATTCCATCCCATACGGAGCCATCAGAGCCTCGTAATGATCAGCATCACTCACTCTGTCAAAGCACACAGACAAGAAGAACACTTAGAGTACGATCTTTGGAGGGGAGAGGGCAGAAGGAGGTGATGGTGCAGAAACATCAACAGGAGGTGGAGAGAAGTCTGAGGGGAACATGTGGACGGAGAGGAATACTGATACTTCTGTCTGTCCTGATCCTTGAAGGTTTTACTTCCGAAGGGGCTAGCGAGGTGCTTGAGGAGAGAGCCCTTGACTTAGGAGCGAAAGTAAATGAACCCAGCCTTTAGTGGCGTCTCTCTAAATGACAGGTTCTGGCAAGTGACACAAGACATGGAGGGCTTCTCATGTCCCCTGCAGGACATCCATACATCCAGGATCTGAGCGGGAATGGCACAACTGCAACTGAGAAGACGAGCTTCCAATGATGGTGGGTGAGAGCGTAATCAAATCACACAAGGCTGAGAATTTTAATTCCAGGCCTGGCAGTGTCACTCTCTCTAGCCCTGCAGGCCTCTCCATCACAGCGCTAGTGATAAATAACGAGTAAATAGTAAATCCACCCGAGGCTGCAAAGTGAGGAAGAGGGGGGAGAGTCTAGGGAGGTATTTCTGAGTCTTTATCCCTCGAGTGAAATGACTGCAGTACGAGCCGAGCCCTGAACCCAAAATAGTCTTTTTCCCTCTCATTTTCTCTCCCTATACAATAAAGGCTGTCTCCTGCCCATGAAGGCAAACGGTCCGTTACACTGAAAGGAGACAAATCAACACTCAAGTGTAGCACTTAGGGGAATCAGCTGCCGCCGCCATATTACCCAGCTGGTTAAAACCATGTTCCATTTAAATGCATAATGCCTCAGAGGGTGGAGAGGGCTAATCACAACTCACTCTGAAAGGACTCTCCACAATGGGGACCTGGTGTAATCATATTTGGAAAGCTAGCTAACTGTGTAGGGTGTTATTCCGCCTCAACGAAGACCCAGCACCAGAGCTCGCTGCAGGGGAAGCTGCCCGCGTGTGTGTGCACAAACACAAATGCATCATAGTGCAAAGTCTGCTCACGACTGGGGGAAATGTGCTTCACAGCAAAATCTAGGGCCCCGCCGAGCAAAGACTTTCCTAGTTAATCGTGTTAATCCTGCCACTTGAAGAGACCACATGCATGATGGCAATCAGGGCAACAATACCGGTATGTGTGGCTAACAATAAGATTTTAAGATTTCATGCTGGATTAAAGGCCCTGTTGTGGTAGTTTGGTTCTGCGCCATATCCCCCTGAGATCCGAGGAAAAAGTATCTTCCATTTGAACGTTTTTGTCTTTGAAAACAATGTTCCCCTCATTCCACCCAAACACATGAGGTATCGTTGGAAATGCCAGGGTGTCCTCTATTTAGCACACCAGGACTTAGTAGGGTCGCTCAAATGAGTCAAAAGATATAGACCAAAAACCCAATGTCCACTACACAGGACATAAATGAATAGGCTGGGTCTCAGGAGGATATGCATGTTTTTTTGTGTGTGGTCTCCATGAGCTTCCTGCTATTCACTGAAGCCCATTAATCTCAATCTAACTGCAGCTGACTGCGGCTAAATGACCATTTAACCACAAACCCCTGACCGGCCACCATCTGCACTGCCATCACACCTCGGCCCACCTCTTTAGTCACAGAACGCCTCGTCAGTGCCGTCTATGCCAAACTGTCGTGATTGCCGCCCATTTGCGTTTAACTTGATTCAGCAGCGAGGTGATTCTGTGAAATGGCGCGCTTGCATTTTCTCTGTATCATACGCAGAGACGTTGTTTATCATAATTTGATGCCTCCCTTGAGTGCTTTCAGGGCGCTGCCGTCACTCCTCCTCAAAATCACTAACAAACCAAATTTCTGCCACACAATCTGACCGAGATAAACAATAGCAGGTCACTTAGAATGATTGAAGGCATTAGCCAGCAGATAAAAAAATAAAAACACAGGGCCACGTGGTCTTACTGAGGAAGAAGAAACTAACCGAAAAGCTGTTACTGCCGTAGAGAAAGAGCAGAGCACTCTATTTTTGGGGCATAATTGATGGTAAAACATGATGAGAAATCTCTACGCGAGTGTTACAAGCTCGTAAATCTCGACTTTCTCATTATCAGCATGGATTCATTTAAATCGGAGCCCTCGAGGTGGGAACATGAGTGGAGAATCCAAAATGAAGACAGGGTTTGCCGTAACACCAAAACTCAGCTCTTTATTTTTAACATTTCCTGCGAGAGGAAGAGAAGGGGAGCAGTGCATTTCACGTCCGTTTCATCAGGCTCACTTATCGGTTAGCAGAATAAACAACAGTAACTATTGCAGCGTTGCCTTCTTGCCCTGCAGAAGTCACCACTTTACTCCCACACACCTGCACACCTGTTTCTAATTCCCTAATCACCCCCACAGCATATATACACCTGCCCTTCCGCTCGCCTGGTTACCTGTTCCTGCCTGTTGTGACCTCTTTTTGCAGACTGCCCACCTGTTTCAATTTAACAAACCCCACTTTGACTCACAGTAACCCTGAGTGTTACTCACCTCTCTCTGACTCCACCACATTTCATAACAGTCCATCCAATGTCTGCTGAGATCTTTCAGTCTGGACCGAAGTGGTGGACCGACGTTGCCGTCCCTGCAGCCGTGCAGCCAGCGCGGCTAAACGTGACATTAATTCAGTCACTGACTTGAATAAAGAGGCTGCAACAGAAGACAGGAATGGGAATAAAATACATAACACAACACGATAATGAGTGTTTCATCTGAAAACAGCTTGTGTATATTCTTCTGCAGTTTGTTTTACGCGCTCACATAAAGGACCCTCTGGAGATCCGCCCCCGCCCCCCCCCCTCCTCCCCGAGGCCAACAGATTTATTTGCACTCTATTATAAAGCCAATTGAAATATATAATTCAGAACCTGTGAGGAGAGGGTGAGCGCACCCATTAGCCTGTGAATTGAATTCAAGTGGTGGAAAGCAGTTGAGTGAATGTGAACATATTGTTTTTCCTCGACATGGAGTTTGTGGCGCTCCTCAGCCCCGAGTCACTGATAGGAGACGTCCAATTAAATACCAACAAGGAGCGGCGCTGATGATGAATCTGCAGTTCACGCAGATCATTACAACAATCACAAACATATAGAGCAGGCCGTCTCAGCTCAGAGAAGGGACAAACAATATACAGAGGCAGACTACATTACGGGCCCTCGCTTGTTGCTAATGCAGAGGAGAAAGCCTCGGGAATTGTTATCCCTCTCTTCCCTATTCACGGATGGCAGTTTCGCTCTCCATCTCCCCGTCCAGGCATGACCCCATTCACACGCTCCACTGGCCGCTCGCATTGCGGGCGGACAGCTGTGCTGGGGAGCCTGGTGAGAGGCCGACCTCACCCCTATCTCTGACACACAGGTGCAGGGAGGGAGGTTTGTGGTACACATGCAGTATTTTGCATGCTTATTAAAGGAGATTGGTGTTATTTAATATTTTTGACTTTGACTTTACCGAAAACCGATCTGTCAATAGTTTCCATCTCCCCCGTCTGTGGCACTCAGCCCGAAGCCCAACACAAATATTTAGCTTCACTTTTCAAAAAAAGGCTATGTTATTGCAAAAAGGTGTTTTGAACTAGATGAATCTTGATTGCAGACAAAGTCAGTTTTCCTCAGGATAGAGGGCGTTGCCCTTTTGAAGGCTGACCTGTGAGTTTGGACCATATAAATAAAACTGACTTGGTTTGACTTTGCAACGACGTGCGTTTGCACAAATAGCTGCAGATGATTGGCTGACAGCACAAAATGAGGCAGAGATTCATCTACACGAGTGTCAAATATTTCACCTTGAGCAACGATTTTCCGCGTGTCCCCGACAGGGGAAGGAGGTAACCACACACACACACGGTTGCCCGTTGTGTGAATCAGGGAGAAGCAGTGGCTTCACGTCTGAGGATCCAGGAGCTGGTTTCAAACCCAGTTCAGCAGCTGCAGATGCTAAAAGAAGTGAGCAGAGGGAAGGAAAGAGTGAGACTTGAGGGTGCGTTCAGTGGTTTAGAAACGGGGCCACTTGCATAACATCAGTGTTTAAGAATTATTAACACTCCTGCCATGAAAGAATAAGTAAATCCAAAATGTGCGTGAAGGAATGGCACTTACCGTTCCCACTCGTGACACGCAGGAGAAACTTTGATCTCGCAGCCAGTCTGGCAAATACATCTCACCCACACAGTTAAAAATACTCCCATTAAAAGTCTTTTAACTCTCTTTAAATTTGCCTCTTCAAAATAAAAAAGAGAGATGACAACAGGTGTGAAGTTGAGGTTGCTTGTGAGCATGTCCCTTCAATCAGCAGAGGTACTATATTGTATATAAAAAAAATCAAGAGGGAATCACAGAACTTCAACGTTTCAAATACCAACGTCACATCGTCAGAGTAACCGGCCGAGATGCTGCGTCAGTAAAGGTGCTGTTTAGGATGGTGGACTGGCATCAACGGACTGGCTGTGCTCATGCAGCTACAGTTTCATACAGCTGCCGAGGAAGATCATGTGACGTGGTCAAAAGCTCCAGCACAGGACGCTGAGTGGACCGCATGGTGAGAGCCACACTTGTAGAAATGTCGAATTCGTAGCTTGTGCACCTTTCATTAGTTATTAATACCTGGAACGTTGAGTTCTCAAGAGTTTCAAAAATCAACAATCTATTTAAATTTTCCTTATAAAAATTTTTTTTTGGTCTGTTTTTTGTTTTTTTTACAGTGCAAGCAACCCTAGCAGCTGTTTCTGCTTAGTGGGGACGTGTTTGGTCTGAGACCTCTGAGATTTGCAGGACTTTTACTTCTAACAGAGTATTTTTGCACTGTGGTATTTCTACTTTTACTCAAGTAAATGACCTGAATACTTCTTCCACCACTGCTGTTTGAATGTGGTCAGTTTTACACTATATGCAACCCTGTCTCCCAGCTCCCAGTGCCTGCTCAGACCTGACATCTGGTAGATAGAAAGTCAGATGGAGCAGTGGGAAGAGGAAGAAGAGAAACCCTACTAAGAGGGAGAGAGATAACGGAGGTGACAGGTGTTTATGAAGCGATAACAAAGAGCAGGGTGAACGTATGGTGCGAATGGTGGTAAAGAGATGAGGATGTGAGGGCCAGACCGAGAGTGGCTGAGGAGGGAAGAGATAGAAAGTGCGAGGGAGGGAAGTAGTTTCCATAGTAACCTGTAGTTGTGCAAGTCTGAGGTAGGAGGAGAGAGAAAGGTGGAGGGAGAGGCAGAGAAGGAGAGTTGTGTCGTGGTTTAATTGCTGCCCTCCAGCCTAATCTCCTGTAGGCACCATGAATCCCTATCAGCCTCCTCTGTCCGTGACGCCGGAGAAACTCTCCCTCAAACGCTGTTCACGGTGTTGAGCTGCCGCCTGGAGAAGGAGTTTATGAAGCTTGTGAGAACTATAATATAGACCTCGAGCTGACTGTGGTACTGCAGCACTGATCTGAAGACAGATAATGTGCAGAGGAAGAAACAGACAAATGATGTTGTTAAAGGGGAACTTTACACATCAAAGTGTGTTTCCAGGTGTTCTGGAGTCGAGTTATATAAAGAGCCTTTAGTGTGTCGGTTGAGGCTGAAGACTACAAGTTTGAAACTGAAAGAAGTGAGCTCACCAGACCTGCTGCATTGCATTGTGGGTAATATAGGTGCCGGGTTTTGACAAGGAAGAAGAATGCGTGGGAATTCAAGGAATTACGGAACGCAACCTAAATATAAAACGTTAACTAGTGAGCTTTACAGGTGGATTTTGTCTCATTATCACTCCTCAGCTTCAGGTCAGAGGGATCCCACTATGACGAACCACAAACATCACATGCCCTCTGTGAGTAAAGCCATGTTTCACACTGTGAGGCTCGGATGATTTGTTTCCCTGTGCTGTAATCAGCTGCATGGCGAGTATGATGACAGAATGATGTAATTTTGGCGCCTCTTCCTTCCTGCCTCTACATGCTTCGAGGGCCCGTTTGTATTGGTTGAAAGTTAATGGCGTGGGGCCCCTATGGATTTTCACCCGGAAGGCATGTTAGACCCAGCGAGCTAGCTCCAAATGTGCCACGCTCTCCCCATTTTTGGCGGTGGTTTTGGGTGAATATGTGTGTATGTGTGTGTATGCACTGTGTGTGGTTTGTTAATAGCCTACTTCCCTTCAGAGGGGGGCAGAGAGGCAGTTTCCCGGGCTTTCGAGGAGATAAAGCACTCAGAGATGGTTTTTCTGCAGCATTCAAATCCAATTCTTACTTCCTGCCTTCCTCCACCTTTGAAACCCTGGAACAGTCTGCTAAAATATTCCAGACTGGGGAATCTCCTTAGCTGCTCTGTTTTTCACCGGTGACCTGAATCCCCAGTTGTTTATGTTTTCAGCCTTGTGATTGACCGGGATGCAAAATGGCGCGCGCGTGTGTGTGTGTACAGATTACTGTATGTGTCCTGAGGGGGAGGGTCGCACACACAGACCAACTTCACTGTTTTAAATGTGGATTTATTCTCATTCAAAAAAAATTCTATTTGCTTTTTCTTGCTGAGAGCTGCAGCCAGGAGATGTTAGCTTAGCATAAAGAAGGTGGGGGGGGGGACAGCTAGCCTCATTTATTTTATATTTACACAAAAAGTGTAAACACAATTATTTCTTGGTGCAATAAGGTGGAAGCGATTGTTCTCAGATCTAGAATTTAGACCTAAACCCAGCCCAGACCCACGTGTCTAACACCTGATTGAATCCACCTGGGACTAAAAATCTGATGGCTTTAATTTTGCTTTAGTCTGTTTTATTACTAGCAATGAGCTCACTGGGTTAATGCAACACTTAGCCGCACTCTGTTACTTTCTTTCCCTCTTCCGACTGTGTATCGTCTAGAGACAGAGAGACATTTGCAATTAAATCTAATTAAAAGCCTCTGCCAGATCAGTCTGTTCTGCGTTATTTTGCTGTGTTTGTAGTCGTCCCAGATGGCCGCACTAGAGAAGCCGGCCATCGTAGAGGAGGTGGAGACACAGCAGTGGTTTAAACACGGGGACGACTGCGCACATTTTCAGACCAGCCTCTTCTGGAAGCCATTCACTGTGTTACTCTGGTTTCTGTCTGAAGCGGTTTGTAAAGAATGAAAGAGCGCTCAGGCTTCCTCCTGCACCTTTGTGGCGAGCAGAGAAGCACACTGGCAGCTTAACCCTCTCGTTTGGACTGACGACCCGGTAGTGAAGTTTGTTCTGCACTTTGGACGCAGTAAACTGGTTAAACTTTTATTAACGTTAGCATCAGTAACGCTGCTGCTGCTATTGCTTCACATCTGTGTGTGGAACCGTACTGTGCTGCAGTTTGTGCTCTTTCTTCCTGCCCTCACTCTCTCACTCCACCCCCCCCTTCCCCTCTCTGGTCGAGGCAGATGAGCGCCCACCCAGAGCCTGGTTCTGGTTCTTGCCACTGTCTCCTAATGCTGCTCTTGGTGGGAACTGTTGGGTCTCTGTGCATAAAGAGTCGATCTAGACCTGCTCTATATGAACAAGTGCTATGAGATAACTGTGTTATGATGACTCACCCATCTGCCGGTCCTGGCGTCGTGCTCTTCAGTCCACTGCATTGTCTGTCTTTTAAAAACACCTAACTAACCTGGGTTTGAGGAACCAACCACTCCCCAGACAATTTGAAAATATATACTTTAAGAAGGCTGCTGGGAAGAACGCGGCGGGAGGAATGAAGTCACATGGAGAGTGTCATGGGAAGCGGCGAGAAGAAAGGAAAGAGGAGGGCTGCAGGAGGAGGAATGTCGTGACCCGAGGCTGAGATCATGGGCGATGAAAGTGATGAGCTCATCTGACGCAGCCTCCCCTGTTGAATTAGGAGCGTGCTACTAAGGCTGCTGAGCTCCGGGTTCCCACTGGGCTCAAATGTGACGTCTCCACAGGCCCGGCGCCGGGTCTACGGAGATGCCAGTGCTAATGAGGATCCTCTCCAGCGTTTGTCGCGATGTACCGTGCCACAGGTATGTTGAGCTGATCACAGACTGGCAGTTTAAATCACTGGATTCATAGCAAACAGAGACATTAAACCCATCGCGGGGGCAAATACGGAGCATTACGGTTTACATGTGCGCCTGCGGCGTCTGCAGGAGGGTCTGTGCAAACATCTCAGAGTTAATCCCGAGGAAGAGAGAAGAGAGCTGCGGCAGAACAGAGAGGCTTCACTGCGTCTCAAACTAATTATACCGACGGATGGCTTTCAGAAAGGTCCACCGTTACAGACAACTGCTGCTGCAATATTGTGTCTTAATACTGATAATAGCAATAATGGACTGATTATATAAAAACTGACTGAAATTCTTTTTTTATTGAAATGTACAGAGGTCCGTACAAACAATGCAGTGCTTATCCAAGATCAGCTGTAACAGAAAATAAATATAAAATACAGGTTCAAGACATACGTACACAATGAAATACAAATACTCAGTTCACTCAAAAACTAAAACAAGCAGATGTAGAAATTCACTCTGAACAAACGACGGATGTTCAGGTGTTCTACCATAGTTCATAAAACGTTTCCGGTTGCAGTCTGATAGAAAACCTCATACCTTCATCCTAAAGGCATCCCAATGTACAACTCGTTATCAGTAACGTCATGCTGCATCTTCAGATTCTGAAAACTCCCTAATCCTTACGTCCAATATATTAGGCAGAAAATCAGGGTCACGTGCACAACAATTCAAACCTCTGACAGCCTCTTTTAAATGATTTTGTGCTATGACATCGTTCCACAACGACTCTGATCCGATCAGCTTGCCAGCTAAAGGTATGACTCTGGAGGGACTCGAACCCACATCCTTTGAATCACTTCTCCTGTGCTTAACTAGAAGTCCAACGCGCTGTCCATTGCGCCACAGAGCCCCATTCTTCCTGCAGCTCACATGAAGGCTTCTGTGGCCTGAGACATCTTTCCTGGAGCCAACTGAAGCTCGAGTCCTTTCACAATCAGCCAGGTTGACGGCAGTGTTCTAGTGGCTCTAAGAGGAACTGCATCCAAATCGTACCTGAAATGCAAGGCTCTGTGGCGCAACGGATAGCGCGTTGGACTTCTAGTTAAGCACAGAAGAAGTGATTCAAAGGTTGTGGGTTCGAGTCCCTCCAGAGTCAATTTACTTTAAAATAAATTGGTGTTTCTTAATTGCACCAGTAACACAAAGAGTTGAAAAATGTAATAAAACTAAATAGAAATATGTAAATGTAATATGAGTTAAATGGTAGATTTTAAATATTCTGCAAATAGTCAATCAAAAAAAATACCAAAATTCAAAAATGGATCACAGCTGTTTGACATTTCAAACAGTGGACATAATGCAATATAACAACAATGTAGCCTCATTTTCTATTTGTGCAAGAATATAGCTTGTATTTTATTCATTTTTAAAAAATATATATTTTTATCGACATGTCCACATAAGTTACTTTGTGTTGTTGTTTTTACAGTCAACACCTGTTCTGTCTTATTATCTCATCGTCTGTGAAGCACTTTGAGCTGCACTAGCCTGTATGACCATACAAATAAAGTTTGATTGAATGGTTGATTGATTACTAATTTCAGTCACAATTTTCTTTCTTCATGCTCAAACGTCGAACTTAACTTGCTGTAATTCTTGCTCACAAAACACAGACGTACGAGGGAAACGATGATGCTCTTGTGGAAGCGCGTTTTCATTTTTAAGTTTACATCCTCGTTTTCAGATTGTCCCCTACAGGCTTCCATAGCGAGAGGTAGACGTGCGTAAGCAGCAGCAGGTGACATCCTACAGATACCTCGGCCTGTGGATGGAGGACACTTCAGTCTGCTGTGACATCACTCTCACCGTCTGCACTTCGCTATCGCAGCGCTGTGAGACTCATATATCAGGAGATGGCATCAGAAGTCACCACGGTGAACGGGAATGTGGGTTACATGCACTCCTCAGTTCATATTTATACGGCACATCCGGGACAATAGCCCATTTATCTTGCCTCTCTTCTTCAGTTTGGATCCCAGGAGCGTCTCTTTCAGGAGGATACAAAACTCAGAACAGAGCTGCGAGAAAACAGTTTTGCTCCACTCAGGGGGAATAAATGTTTGCAGAATCACATGATCTCTTTTGCAGATTTTAGCACTTGCAACGGTGGCATATCTCAGTGATGCAGGTTTTATTTGTTTTGCTGGAGCCCTTTGTGTTTTTACACGTCCTCAAGTTTATCTTTATCCTCCGTTAGCAGTCAGTACGTTTGAGGTTGGACGTATGAAATTAATAAAAGTGACTCAATATCATGTATAACATTTAAAAATAAAATCACAAAGATGAATGAACACGAGTAACATTAAATCATATTAACGGTGAAAACAACACAGCTGCTGCCGTCGAAGCTTGACATAACTGATAATTACAGAGCGTCTAATCAGTGCGTATCATCTCGTCACTGCTTCATCGTTAAGGCAGATTGTACTTAATTTTCATTGAGCCAACAAAGAGTCTAACAAAAGATCTTCAAAGTCCGTCTCATGGCCAGGTTTGTGAGAAAGACCGAAGCATTTATAAGCGACGGCAACCCAGTCAAGCTAAAGATGGACGCCAGGAAGCAGCAGTATTAAAGGTTGGAACTGTACCAAGTACCAGCTCAAAGGGAGATTGCAGTTATTTTAAATAGTCATGTGCAGATTTAAGTACTTAGGTTATTCTGGCTTTGATTAACAGAGTGCTTTCTTTCAGTTAAGAGAGCGGCCAAACTGTTTGTTTCTGCTCAGTTAATTTGTGTGTTAAATGTTGTATGTGTGTAACCTGGTTTGATCACCCACTATATATATATATATATACATATATATGTTCCTCGTTGGTCTTTGTTTGGTGCGTCAGTGTTGATTAGTTTGAATGTCAATGTGTTTCAGTTCTGTTTACGAGTCCAGAACTACAGTTTGTGTTTGGGGATTGTTTAGATGATTGTGTGGGTGAGTAAGAGCCTCTGCGTCCTCGTGCCATCCTGCTCGCTCCCTCGCAGCCTGTAACGAACTCATTTCCATGGAATGCCACAAATATTTAATACTTCCCGTATTTAATAAATCATTCATGGAAAGCAGCGCGGCCTCCCGACACATCTGATATCTTAATTCAGTATCATCCCGTGTGAGACTCTCTGTCTTT
>JAVQJF010037843.1:0-16127 GCA_036023855.1 Gadopsis marmoratus
CATCTAATGTTGTAGTTTGCTCATGGTGGAATTGTTGGGTCTGTAGATATAGAGTTGGCTTGGACTTGCTCTATATTAACAAGTGCTATGAGATAACTTTGTTATGATATAGAGCTATATAAATAAAATTTGATTGATTGATTGATAGTTGAAGAGTCAGATATACAGTATTCTTTTCTGATTTCTGAAAAAACCACAATCAACTTGATGGGACGAGGTTTGTTATGTAAATGATGTTGAAGTTGAATGCTCCTTGTAGTTTATCAGTTTTCCACATTAACATGTGCTTCTGTGTTTGAACCTGCCAGGTGCTCGTTTTGACGACGGTGCTGGTGGAGACAATGAGGTCCAGAGGACCATGCTGGAGCTCATCAACCAGCTGGACGGCTTCGACCCTCGAGGAAACATCAAAGTACTGATGGCCACCAACAGACCGGACACCCTGGACCCGGCCCTGATGAGGCCCGGCCGTCTGGACAGGAAGATTGAGTTCAGCCTGCCTGACCTAGAGGTGAGTCAACCATAAAACTAGACATGATCAGTCATTCTTTTTGTGTAGACATTGTTCTTTTAGCCTAACCCTGTTCTTTTTGTGTGTGTTTCAGGGTCGCACACACATCTTCAAGATCCATGCTCGCTCCATGAGTGTGGAGAGAGACATTCGCTTTGAGCTGCTGGCTCGCCTCTGTCCCAACAGCACTGGTAAGACTGACACAGCAGCATTCAATCCCTGTTCTGTCCTCTAAAGACGCAGAGTCTCGCTGTGTGTCCTCTCCCACGTCTTCCCCTTATTAAAACAACCTCTTTACTTCTGTAGCTGTTTTACATGAGTTTTCCCCTTTTCAGTTCTGAAGTGATCCTTCCAGGGTCACTGAAACACTCACTGGGCATTTGAGAAGTTACATTTTTCTGGCATTAATGTGGCCACCTCAGCCAAAACCTAGAAATGTGAAAAACTAGACTCATATTGCTAAACGTCAGTGTTTCCTGTTCATCCTGAAAGTGGAATTTTGTTTGTTTCCTGCCAGGCGCTGAAATCCGCAGTGTGTGCACAGAGGCGGGCATGTTCGCCATCAGAGCTCGCAGGAAGATCGCCACAGAGAAAGACTTCCTGGAGGCCGTTAACAAGGTCATCAAGTCCTACGCCAAGTTCAGCGCCACCCCCAGATACATGACCTACAACTGAGTGTGTGAGAGTCGACACTTTGGCGTTTTACAGTCAAAAGCAGAGAACGGAGTCAAAAAATATTGTCCTTTTGTTGTCACTTGTTCACTTAAAAATAAACTTTATTCCAACCTGTGTTATGCTCTTCTTAAATAACTACAGCTTTTTAAAAAAACTAATCAGATAATATGTTATGCTGAAGTGTCCTTTGATAGAAACTTACAACTGATTTAAAACTAACAACTACAAAAATACTTTTAAAAGTGCAACTCTAAACCCTCCCCTCCTGCAGAGAGGACGCAGAGGAATAAGGCTGTAGGAATGTCAGCTGAAACTCATTTCTGATTGGCAAAACACCTCAAAACTGCCTTGTATCTCGCTGCTCTGGGCACATTTACAGTAACAAGGTTGTCAAACATCCACCTGGGCTACAAGCACTCGCCTATTCAATGTAGTACATCGCTCCTACAGGTGCAGGACATTCAGAATCTGCTGCCAAAATCAGGACTTTGTTGTTGCTACGATTTGTCCTCGGTTTCAGGGGGTCGCCTCCGGCCAGGTCCGTTCCCTGTGTTGACAGCGCAGTACAGCATCGTGGACGGTCGGGAAGACCATGTCTGGAGTCACGACCCCGGTGAAAAACTGCAAGGTATCCAGCTCAGACAGTAGGGTTCCTTGTAGATCACAGAAGAGATACGTGATCAGTCAGACCAGATGCAAACCGAGTTCTCATACTACAGTATTCAGGTGACGCGAATTCCAGTCTGTGCTGCACCGTGTACCAATAAGAACCCTGATCACAGCTCACCGCCAGCAAGAACTATGAAAAGCGGTCAGTTGGCTAGTTTTAACAGAACATTACATAAGAAATTAAGCATACTAAAAGAGATTAAATTAGAAAGCAATTACAAGCAGATGAAACTTAGCCTCCATTGCCAGTTAAATAACTTCACATAGCCAAAACAAATGCGGTCTGATCCAACACAATCCTTCAAGTTCAGATTTCTTCAAACTGTTTTTGAGACTGTTTTTCTTCGTTGTACCGGGTGGTATATACTCCAGCCTCGTTCATATAAGATATGCCTGTAAAAGGGAGTTTTTGCTTGCTCATGGTGGGAGTTGTTGGTTCTCTGTACACGGAGTCGGTCTAGACCTGCTCTATATGCTATGAGAACCTTGCTGTGATATGGCACTATATAAATAAAACTGGAACAAATAACTGGGTTCGAACATTGTTGGTCAAGATTTGGGAAGTGCACAAGTCAAAATATATAATGTAGCTCTAGTTGTTTTTAGACATTTAAATGCAGAAATGTTACTTTAACTAGGCTCCTAGTTAAAGCCAGCGATTGTTTTCATATTTCCAGATTCAATAAATTACAGTGCATTTCCCTCGACTGCAGTTATGCGTTAAACAAACAGAGAAGTCATCATGATTACTTACTGCTGCAGCCGGCTATGACCACTTGAACATCCACAGATGCATATTCCTTAATAACCTGCAGAGACAGATAGGGACTTTCTCATGGAAGTAATATCCTGAACATCAGGGTTCCTTCGGCAACACACATTTTCCCACAAGGATTCCTGAATTGACATATGCAGCACATGAATTAAACTTCAGAGCAATAACCTTATATTGAAAGAAAGAAGAACCTGTTTGATAGCTTTGGCTCCCACAGAGTCAATGAAGCTGGCAGGTGTCCAGTCCAGGATGATTGAGTGAACAGTGCCGACAGATTCAAGGAAGAAGGCATCCTCCAATTCCGACTCGCTGCGTTTGTCCCCGAACTGGCCGTTCCTCTGCTCCTCCGCCGCGCGGTTATGGGACAAAACCTCATGAGTCACTCCCTCCTCTTTATACTGGAACCAATCAAAGAGATTTCAATAAGCGACCTTAATTTTATTTATTCATCCGTTATCTTTATTTTGCTTCGTCTTTCTGTTTTATTGCTTTCTGAGTCTGCTGTTTTTGCCTTGTCCGTCAAAGCACTTTGTAAGCCGTTTTATAAAAAGGTTCCTCCTGTTGTCTGCTAAAACCTTGTGAGGGGTAAGTCACTCCCTGCTACCGCACATCAGCCTGGGAAGGTTTTCATCCCTCCAGGATTAACACAAGCCCCTAAATAACAGACACACAAATGCAAACGTACGGCATCCTGCATATTTACACGGTCAACAAAACCGACTGCACAGTCCCAACAAGCGGGAGAAGAGAGAAGACAGGAAAAGAGGACTCACCGTGGCACAAACCTCCAGTGGAAAGTTGTGGTTGCCATTTGCTTTCTCCCTCTGTTTTTTACGGGCTTTCCGGGCAGCATGCAAGCGCTCAGGGTTTACTCCCGTCTGTACAGACATCAACAGCAGCCAGCATGTCAGTGAAACAGCTGGCCTGATGGAATACAACTGCTAAATATTATAATATTTATACCACCACAGTCCCTAAAACAACGTGGCATCTTTAAATATCCAGTTTTGTTTAATGGGTGACTACCAACAAATAATCCTTTACGCTAATTTCTATTATTCTGCCTTTTAACTTTGAGTTTTGAGGCGAAATGAACAACATACACGCACCAAATGAAAACTGCAGTGATAGTTTGTAGACGTTTTAACTGTAACTTGGTTGAAGGAACACGGCCAGCCGATAAAACGTTGGTTTTTTGATTCTCCCAGGCTGCAGTGGAGGCCTGGGCATTCTTTTCAAAACTCATTTCAATTGTACCTCAGTAAGGTTGAATTACTTTTAGTCTTTTGAGGTTATTTTATTTAAGATTATTACTATAACCTGTGTTGCCTCTTATTTTGAAAAGCAATGCGAGTAGAGTGCTGATTATGTGATTGCAGTCTCATGGAAAGCCTCCCAGAGTGCACTGGGGCAATAGATTTGTGGACTTATTTTATATGTGTTCCTACATTATGGCTGGTGGCATTTTATTCTACATTGTGCACCACAATTTTTCCAGTTTCCACACTTTCATTGTTGTTATACAACTAGTTATTTTAGGTGAATGCAGTTAAGACTGCATTCAGACGGTGCACGAGTAAGCAGATTTAATCACATGACCAAATGTTGTAAATGGTACTGGCAGGCAATTTTATTCACACTAATTTATTTTTAGCTTCTAAACTTATTCCAAAGTAAAATTAATGAATTGTTTCAATCCACATAAATAGTCAATGCGCCCATTTCACAGTAACCTACATATTCTCATCTAAAATAATCATACCTCGAAGAAATAAGATATTTGTATCTAGAAATGGATTCTTGTCGGGGTTTTCTCTAAAATACTAACTGAATGAGACTGCACATTTACAGGTTTGGGTTTAAGGACTTATCACTCAGACAACAGCTGCAGATCAATTTCCATCCAGCTTTGAATAACTGAAAAATACAGTCAAATCATCAATAATCAAATCATGCAAACTCATTTTGTTCACGTACGAAGAACGATGTCAGATGATATCGATAAGCATGTTTTCTTCTTCGTACATTCATAATAATTACATGTCCCTGGATATAAGTAGTGATGAGCCACATCGTGCCAACAAGGTTTGACTGACTTCCTTGGACCTTTCACATCCTGATTAAAACCAGTTAAATTCCACAGATAAAAGTGTTTCTAATATTCTTCTCCTTCATATATGTAAAAGGGTTTCTTTTATCTTCTGTACAGTGTTTTATAAGACACACACAGCGGCTGGGATTACCTTCTCCTTCAGTGCGTTCACATAGAGGTCACTGTTAGCAAAGTAGATTGAACAGTTGGAGTGGAAAATCTTTATCCCCTCATATTCAGATGCCTGGGAACAAAACACAAATCGCAGGCGTTCAGAGTCCAGACCATCAGACTCTGAAGTGTTTAGTCTGGATTCGTACTTGACTCACCTCTTCATACTCGTCCACATCACAGTACAGCCCTGTGCCGGGAACATGGCCAAGGACGGCATTTTTAGGGCTGGAAGGCAAGGAGAAAGGTCAGAAACCCTCAGACTAAATTCTCCTTCACACGTCCGAACCTGTTCATACAAATGTATTTAAATGCTATGAAAGGCAGCATTAGCTTTATGCAGTGAATATAGTAAATAATGGTGTGATGCAACACAAATAAACACACATTCGGGTTAAAGACGAGCAGCAGCCTATTTTCAGTACCTCTGTGTTCTGTAGATGACTGTTAGTAAGGCGAATGCGATGGCCACCAGCAGGCCGTACTCCAGGCCCAACAGCACAGACGCTACGAAGGCTACCAGCCAGATGGCCTGACAGAAAGGGGAAGCAACAGAAATATACTAACATGAACTATTACATCCTCTATTTTCCTCATCTGAGAGGGAAAAAACAGGCTGTTTTTATAATTGTCATGTGACAGAGGCTCCCAGTCATCGTAGCTCATGTGCCTTCAGTAATGGAAGAGAGCAATCACATTTAATCTGACAGATATATTGATGTTTAAAAATCATATTAAGCACCTTAAAAGTACAGTTTTGTATCCCTCTAATTTTCTTATACCACCTAAACAAATTAAATGTCAAACAGCTTTTCCATTTTAATAACGTCATAAAATGCCCATACTAGTATAAGAAAATGCAAATTGGATTAGTGCATCGTCATTTTAATATAGTCCGCTGTAGACTTCCATATAATGAGCGCAGATTAAGATGAAAATGAAAAACAAAGCAGTTTATCCTGTTTGTGCTGCACAGTAGAGGTCTGCACATTAAAAACCACACCAACAGATGCAAATGCACACAGCTCTGACGCTGGATCTCACCCAAAAAAAGATTAATTCTGTTTAACTGCCTCCAATTTGTGTTAAACCGATGACAATTAGACTCCTAAATAACAACAAATCAGCACTCAATTAATACATTAAAATGTCAATTGCTTAGTTAGTTCAGCACCAAAATGTCTATTTTCCAATCGTTTACTTGTTTGCTATGTCAGAAATGCACCTATAAAAAGGCACATACATATATATGTATGTATGTATATACACACACATACATATATATGTACAGTATAAAAGCACCGTGTAAAATTCAGTGGGACTGGCTTCAACAGGCACAGTCATCATGAAGACACATTCAGTTCAGTCATTGGTCCTGTTCCGACCAAAGCTCGCAGCATGTGTTGTTCATGGTAACAGTCTATTTTTAGAGGGGGGCGCTCTACCACTTCAAAATCAGACCCATTCAAAAACCACATTGGACTAAAAAGTGCAGAACAAGAACCCAGATCGGCTCATTTAGCAGCTTCCGGTGTTCAGTGGGTTACCTCTGCTGCACAGTAACATTTTTGACTTGGCAGACTGACCAGTTCGAGCTTGCTGGTCCTCCACAGAGTAGGAATGTCTCTGAACTGTTTGAACATCCCCAGCAGGTTCACCATGATGATGGCAGCCAGTGCAGTCTGGCAGACAGAACAGAACACCACGGGAGAACAAATACACAAACACAGTAGATAAGACTCTTGGCAGTTTCATTTTTTTATCTCATTACATGAAACATTAACTACTTTTTGAGACTTGAATCATTTATCAGCGGAGCTGTCAGCGACTGTTTGTTCAACAAATAGAGAAGAATATAAAAGCGTCGCCAGGCTGCTAGACAGGCAGCTCGAAGCTCTGCGCCATCAGCTCCACCCACCTGAGGGAGCGGCTGGAAGACGAAACCAATGGCAACCACAACCAGCAGCACCATGAGAGACGCCAGCAGCCCTGCAATCTACACACACACACCTGTGTCAACATCATCACTCAGTCCAGTTACGGTGTGATAGTAGAATCACTGCTGCAGTGGAACTGCTGTGTGTTACCTGTGTTTTCCCACCCGTGCTCTCCTGCACCAGGCTCCGGGACATGGAGCACGTGATGGCGAAGGTTTGGAAGAAAGAGCTTATGAAGTTACACAGGCCGAGGGCAATCAGCTCCTGGAAGCCAAAGACGACAAAGACTTGTTCTCAGGACCTTCACATAAATTCAGTGGAATCAAAACGTGAACCTGTTTTGTGGCTCTTCAGGCAGCGAAATCTTAGTTTTAAACATCTCTAGGAAATGACCCCAAAAACATGTGGGTTTGTGGGTAAAAGGAGGCAGATGTTGACAGTAATAACCCAGAACCAGGGTTCGTACAGCTTTCTAAGAGCAAAACTCAAGACCAACATTGTCAGCAATCTTTTCCCTATTTGAAAAGGTCTTTGTCCTGCACATGTTACATATTGATATAAAGAAATCAGCTTTCTCCAGGATAAATCTATTTAAGGAAACAAGGCTTTTCTAATCCCCTAAATCAATTACAGAAAAGCAACCAGGTTTCTCTTTTACACGTCGATTTAAGAAATCAGCTTGTTAACCGTTACTCGAGTGCACGTTAATGCAGCGGTTGCCAGACTAGCATGCTTGGCCCATCGTAGAACGTGTTGTGCCTGGAATCTGTAGCACGTCAGCAGCTCCTCGAATGTCCACACTCACCTGGTTGCCGTCCACACTGTAGCCGTGCTTCAGGGCAAAGGTCTTGGCAAGCGAGATGCCTATTGAGAATCCAACAATTGCTACAGCAAACGAGTCTGTGACCAAACTGGGTAACAGAGAGAACTCTGGAGCGGCAGGAGGGAGAAGCCTGAGAACACAGAACACAACACTTTACTGTGTAAATATTTTTCAGATGTGATGTTACAATGGTTCCTTTTAAGGCTTGATATGGAGAAGAGCCTAAAACCACAACATTTATACAGCCGAGATATGAAACCAGGTCCACAGCACATTCAGATCTCCCCGTTGAGCCTGAAACACACCCCTCACTTCTGCAACATTCCCGTGACAAGATGAGAACGTGACCTACCCGGTTGGTATTTTTCCAACCACGTCCACCTTGTAGTCTTCTGATAAGGACATGCCATACGTCACGCCGGTTGACACGATGACCACGATGATCTCTCCAGGAATGGGAATAGGCAGCTTCCTCTTAAAGCGCTCGTTGAGGTCTTTGACCACGTACAGGAAGATGAGGCACACAAGGCCCAGGATGAGCGTGGTTACGTTGGTGCTGGTGATGTCACCGAGTACGGCCTTGATGCTCTGGGGCAAGAGAAATAGGACAGTGGACTATTTATGATGCCTTTAAGTGATCTTTTTGCATTTACCAATCAGACAACAAAACCAGACAGAAAAAAGGTGTTAAAAAGGGAATTCTCCCAACTCAAGGAGGATCCTCTTACACTCTTTGCACCTAAAAACCCTCCAGAAGATATTAAAACTCACATAAATAGCAGAGAGGGGCCCACTAAAGCGCTGTGTTTTCACCCCCAGCAGGTACTTTAGCTGAGAGACAACAACGTGCACGGATGCTGCCGTAGTGAAGCCCCGAACCAGGGGCTCTGTGAGGTAGATCGCCAGAAAGCCAAACCTGAGAAGACCTAGTACAAGCTGAAAAAAAGAAAAGAGATGAAGAGAGCAGAACAAGCTGCATAGATTTGTTTCAACTATAAACATTAAATCAGGAGGTGATGTAGATACCCTGCTGCTTTGGGCAAACAGTGATTTTGGAGCGTGAGAAGATTTGAGCAAGCTGGATCACACAAAACAACAGCAGGCGGCTTGCAGATGCTGGCTGACCTGGATGATTCCCACCAGGGTTGTGAGTACAACGGCCACCTGCACCCTCCTGGCATCACGAGCCTCTACATCCAGGATGGCCGACATATTGGTTCCGTTGGCGGGCAGGACATAAAACATGGAGTCTGGGGCCTCCCTCACTGCAACGCCCCCGATCATCAGACTTATCACCGCAAAGGTGCCTGCAGATCACACACACCTTTAACAGTCATCTGCCAAACCTCTGTAGCCCAGGGGTCGACCCCCAGACCTAAAATGTGCATTGCAGTAGAATCTACTATAGTCCATGTCACTTTAACATGGTACCTTTTCTATGGTTTGAACCCAGGGCGCTGTATTCCATGGTGAGGGGATAGTAAGAAAGCGCCACAATTTATTATGGCTGAATCATGGAAGTACTTTGGTCATCACAATACTGGACAAAACCAATCCTGGAAAGACACTGTAACTGTGGAGTCAAGCACCTAAACAGTGGGTGTGGGTCTGACTACACCCCATCATGTGCAGTATCTCTTTGCAGAAAAAGGACATCTTGCCCAGCACATGAACAGCAGCCCAGTAATTCCCTCTTGCTCTTTGCCAGAAGTTAAGGGATCATCTTTTTGGGCAGAGCTGTCTCCTGTTGTTCACTTCAGCTTAGATCTTTTTAGAAGGTTAGAGCTGACACTTGATGACCTGGAGTCCTTACTGGGAAATAAAGTAGTCAGGTGAGGTGGGGGTGGGGGTGGGGGCAGAAAGCGGACCCCCTGTATGTGGGACCTTTAGAAAGCGGACGCCCTGTATGTGGGACCTTTAGAAAGCGGACCCCCTGTATGTGGGACAGCGACAGTTTGAGCTCATCATACTGTTCTTGGCACCGACTGTGGAAACCAACCTGGCTATGTGAAAAGGACTGACTGCCTTAAAGGCCACCATTAATTTAGACCAGGAGAAACATTAACAAACTTAACAACACAGGGATGGGATTAGAACCCACCACCCAGTGCTTAGCATACAGTCATGTGAGACAATAAGCAGTAGAAGGGAACAAAATGTAAGCACAGTAATAATAACGAGGCGCTTCAATCAAACATCCATATTAATAGAAATTGTTGCACAAGCACAGTCGCCTCTCTGTTACTCTCCTTCCACCAAATTTGCTCTGGTTCTTGAACCGGTTCCATTCCGGATCCGTGGCACCTTGGTGCTCTCTTGTGGACCAGCCTGCGTTTCCACCAGCTCTGAGTGGAACCATCGTAAGGACATGACAGTAGCAGCAAGATGGCAGATCGAATAGGTTACCTGTCAGTTTTTGTTCTGTTATTACAGAATTTAGTTTTTATCTCCACAAAAATAAAGTAGTGGAAGATTATTACCATAGCAGACCACAGGCCATTGGTGTCTTCTCCATCCTCGCTTTCCGAACCAATTTATTTTTAGTCAAAACACTCGGTTTAAAGTTCAGGGCACGAGCTGGAACAGAACCCGCTCCATGTTGGTATCTATGCCTATACTTACCCAAACTGTGACCGTACAACAAAAGTACTGTGTGTTACTTTATGCCTATGGGATATACATAAATGTAAATCAAGGTTGGCTCTCCATTTGAACATTATGACAAACGTCTAACCATAACCAGTCCCCCAGACACAGGCTCTTATCAGTGTTGGCCAGAAGAACAACCCAAACCAAACCAAACACAACGGTCGTCTGTCAAACACCATCACGTCTGACTCATGCAAGGATTTGACCTTAGCCCCACTTGTGTCCAGGCCTGGTGCTGCACAGTATCATCATGTCCAGCATGTGTGTGCCTTTGATTGAAAAGGCCATCTTGCACTTGAACAGGAGCCATGTAATTCCTTCTTGCTCTCTGCCGGGACTTAAGGGATCATCATGTCCACAGCAACTTACTATCAGGAGAGATGTTTGGCAGAGGCCATTTTACAGTGACCTGCCTCCTGTTGTTCACGTCAGCCCTTTTGTTTCAAAGGGTTTAGTTTATGGTGCCCATTTGTCACACAGCCTGACATCCTCGAGCTGACATCTGAGACGACTTGCAGCCAGGTGGGGCTCTATGACATTTCACCATGTTGCTTCTCATGTCAGCTGAGGACACAGCTATCTGAGTGAAAACATTTCCTCCACATGCCGCCTCAGAGACAACGTAATCTGTCATTCCACAACACGGGCCGATGTGTGAATCTTGGGACAGTTCATCGAGTTGTTACATAGAGCAGTGCCAGCTGGCTGTGTGAGAAGGCCACCGAGGGACAACATCTTCATTTAGAGAACATAAACTCCTACAAACCCAGGAGCAGGACTCCTTCCTAAAAACATTATGCCACAGAGAAGGAAGGAGACGAGTCTGTTAATGTTTATCTCTTTCTCACTCAATGTCAGATTTACTGTTAAACAGGGGGAAGAAACATGGGGGAAGACAATTACAGGAGCCCCTTTCCTGGAAATATTACGCCGAAGACTGACCAAGTGCCAAAGTTAGGGTCATTCCAAAATCTATCATCGCATTGAGTTAATTGGATGGAATTCTTACATAGTCTCCCAGCTGACAGTTCACTAAACCCCTCGGCTCAAGCAGAGATAGTCCAATCGTAGCGTAGGAACCAGTAAGCAGCTGAGGTGCACATGAGGCTATAGCAAAGAGATGCTGAGCATTTAACAAGTCTGGAACAAAAGAAGTGTACGGTCTGAATTAAAACAGTGCCATTATCTACCCTAATGTGAGATTCAAACATTAGCATGCCCAGCTAACTAGCTTACTACATATAGCAGTAAATGAGCGGTGCTTCCAAGCCCGAGGACCACATCGGTAATTAGAGGTTGCGTTAACAAACACACCCACCCTGTAATATCCCCTCGCTGTGTGACAGCAGGTCCTGGGTGCCATCACAGTTTAGGGCAACATTAGCAGCTTTGTCCTGCTCTTCTTTGGATTTGGGGAAGGGTTTCATTCCAGTGACCCCAGCCAATGTTCAGGGAGGCACTATTACATTGGCCAGACAACAGCGGTGAGAGCTTTTTTCTCTGCTAACATTAGAAGTAAAAACATACCATTTGAACACTGCCAGCACGTACGTAAGCTAAGCAGCCACACCGGGTTATGTTACAACAAAACACTTACTCTTATACTTACAACTAATGCTACACTGCACTACAACAACAACGCCGTCTCTTCATTTCCAGGGCGTCCGTATGGATCATCAGCTGGTGAGGATGCTGACTTTTTGCCTTGGAGCTACGAGTTTTAGACTCTCTCTTTTTGCGTGATATCACCAGGCATGGAGAGAGTACTAGACTATTGTACTCAAGTAAAGGTACTCTTCCTTTAACGTTAAATGATGATACTACTGTTAAATTACAGAACACCTACAGTTTAATTGCATGAAATGTCAATGAAAGTACTAGTGGAACAACATCAGCAACATGAGCTCTCCCCAAACCAACAGTCAACTCTGAGTGAATTCTGCTTCTTCACAAAGCAGAGGTACAATAACCATATCCCATAATGACATAATCCCTCATTTTATTGCATTGTTGTGCTTTTATGTGCTGTTCACCAACTGCTAGCTGTTCCACACTGTACTGCGACGCTCGTCAGCTGTAGACTGTAACCTCTGGAGCTCTGCACAGCTTCTTCTCTGCTGCAGCTGCTGTTTGGTTTCCTTCTTGGTCTTTTCACAAGAATGTTCAATCATCTACTCCTCCATCGAAATCCACAATCTATATGCGATCTGTCTTATCGTTGCCTTTGTGTTTTTATTAAATCTCATAATTTGCCCCGCCCATGGCAGGACGGAGGAGGTTTACGACCCAAGAGCAAAGCCTCTACAAGAGGTTTTCTGTTCATTTCTCACCTACAGATATGTGCCTGGACGTCCCAAAGAAGGTGTAGAGCAGGACGGGGTAAAATGAGGAGTACAGACCATAAACTGGAGGCACAGCAGCCAGCATAGCATAGGCCAGACCTGTGGAGCAGAGCAGAGGGAAACACATAAACCAGCTGAGCAGCGGCAGAAGCCAGCAGCCAAACCTCGGAGCTGCAGAGACACCAAAACAGAAACAGTGTGACGCTGACAGCAGCTGGCCCTTCGCACACTTTAACCCCCGTGTTCTTCCACACGACTGGACAACTGCAGCTCCCGTACAAACAGCTGGAATACATAACACGGCAGGCTTCATCACCCTGTAAATGGAATCAGTTTTTAGGCTTTCGAACAACGTGCAGGAAAATAAAGTGTCTTAAGGTGTTTTCCCCCCCAAATCCTGTCATAGATCCTCCGACTCTGCAGTTACTCTACTGGAGAGACAAACACCATTCTTCCATTTGATGTCTTGAATGAAGTGACTGACAGGGACTGTAGCCAGTAGTGACACTGGGACTACAGGCACAGACCTTGAGGGAGCTGCACAACCCCGGTGCTGAGACCTGAGACCACATCCGAGAAAAGGTACTGCCTGACTGGATAGGATGGCAGCCATGTCAGAATGGGCAGGAAGCTCAGTGCTGCCGCCTTGGCCATCTTTGATGAACATCTATGGAAGGAGACAAGAGGATTAACTTCTCAGGTCCTTATTTATGACAAAAATAATTAATTCAGGCGATTCGTGCCCCGCCACAGAAGAGCGCCGGCATCTTTTTAACTACAGATAGTCGTTCCTGGAATCCGTGTTGTTCCTGCTGCTGCAGTAAAGGCCACTCTGTCAGATAAAAGATATTCCATTTCCAGTTACACTGAAAAAGGGTTTTTATATATATAATCCTACATTTTGACTGTCTCTAACATCCACTGTTATGAGTTATTGAGCCCTGTGGGAATATGTCCTTTTTCCACATGTGTGGATATAACCTACACTGATTTAATGGTTTGCTCAACAGCACTTCAGCAGGACAAGCCCAGAGGTAAATTCCTCAGTGTGAACTTACCGGAACCGGCGCGACAGCCTCTGTCGGAGGGTGGTGGAGGCGTCTTTGCGGTTGAGAAGTTGCGACCGGACGAAGGCTTCGTCGTAGACTGGACGCTCAATCCTGTACATGGTCTGTGAGCCTCCGTCCTCCGGAGGCGCAGCTTCTTCTCGCTCCATCTCAGAGGCAGCAGGGCCGACGGGACGGAGTCAGTGTGCTGTTTATCTGGCCCACGCTCTGATCTCCATCACTGTTCTGACCCGTATGTCTTCGTTCCTTCAGACGCTGCAGCTGTTCTGTCTGCTCAGAGGAGACAGCAGATGATAACACTCGCTGGTTTGTTCACTACTACAGATGAGTGTTTGTGCTGATAAGAGACTCCTGGGTTTACAAGGCTACTATACAAGCTCTGAGTAAATGTGCTATCAGGGTTTTAGCAAATATTTGTCCCCGGTGCAAGTACACGTTGCATCATCCCTCCGTGTACGTCAGGGACCAGTCCTGCAAATACAAATACAGGCCTTCGTGTTTTGACATCTACAAAAGCAATGAACTGATACGCAAATCCCATCTTTACCTTGGCAGCCAAGAGAAACACCAGCCTGACAGCACCGTGTACTGCTGTGTACTGCTGTGTACTACTGTGTACTACTGTATACTACTGTGTACTACTGTGTACTGCTATATACTGCTGTGTACTGCTGTGTACTGCTGTGTACTACTGTGTACTACTGTGTACTACTGTGTACTGCTGTGTACTACTGTGTACTACTGTATACTACTGTGTACTGCTATATACTACTGTGTACTACTGTGTACTACTGTGTACTGCTATATACTGCTGTGTACTGCTGTGTACTACTGTGTACTACTGTGTACTGCTGTGTACTGCTGTGTACTACTGTGTACTGCTGTGTACAAGATGTCCCCTCCACAGTCAGACGGAGCAGCTGGAGGAGAACCTGAACAGCTGCGACATCAACAGGCGGTTTAAACGCCATGTCTGGTTTAAAGAGTTGATGTCGTCACGTCACGTCCACGCTGAGTGACCGATGACGCCACAGCAGACATTTTACTACGTCACAGCGGCCGAGGACACTTTGCTGCTTTGACTCATGGTCATGAAATAAAACAGGTTCACCTGGTTCCCGCTTCACCTGCTGCTCGGTAGCTACGACAGGACATGACGGCCAGCAGGCCTGGACACGGTGTCCCGGTGGGGACACGGTGCCCCGAGAGACCTTCAGGACTGAGTGAGGAGACCTGAGAGACCTTCAGGACTCTGTCAGGAGACCTGAGAGACCTTCAGGACTCTTCAGGACTGAGTGAAGAACAGTGAGGAGACCTGAGATGTTAGTGGAGCAGCAGCGTTAGTAGCATTCAAGCTAGCAGGGAGATGCTAGCAAAGCCCCGGCTCTCACCTCCGGCCCCTCCAGCCCCTCCAGCTCCTCCAGCTCCTGCGGGGATGCTGCAGCCGCCCGGCGGACAGCATGAAGCCACAAACCGGCCTCTGTAGTTGGACTTTAACAGGACGACGTCACCGGAGGACCGCAGGCAGCAGCGTCCGCTGAGCCACAGCTGCTCTATGTCGACAGGAGGAGCTCCTCCGCAGGCAAATTCCAAATCCACTTTCCGCCTCGCAAAGATGGGCGTGGCCCGCGCACGCGCACTCCTCTCGCACTCGGGCCAGCTTGTAGTCCCAAACTGCAGAAGCCGAACCCCCATTATTGCATTATTATCTATTTATTTATGTATTATTTAACTGTGAGTTTGCCGGATGTTGTCTTTCTGATAAGACTCACACGTGACCGATGCACCCAGCTGTGTGCTGTAACAGTCAAATGTTAGAACTGTCGCAAACAGGAGATGAAGAGACGTCCAAAGTTTCTCTCTACAGATAGAATTGCATCATGGGATGTGTGTCCATGTATCCTCCTGTTTGACAGTAAAGACCTTTGGGCTCCTGTTGTGCTACATAAGAAGGGCCCGACCTCCTGATAGAGCCCCTATATTTAAATTATTGTTGGCAGATTTAATGCTGTTTCAAAGCCTCTCAGTTGCCTTGAATAAAATGACAGTGGAGAAACACTCCGATGTATCTCGTATTGAATGCTCCGTCAGATTTGTGGCCTTTTTCACTTATTCTTTGATCAGAAACCTTTAAACTTTCCCTGTGTCTGTCTGTCTGTGTCTATCGATGGGTGTATATCTGTCCGTGTCTGTCTCTCTGTGTCAGTCTATCTGTGTGTGTCTGTCTTTCTCCGTGTCTGTCTTTCTGTGTCTCTCTCTCTGTGTGTGGAGTCTGGATCTTCAGGATCTGGTTCTGTGTTTCCTTGCCACTGTCTCCTAGTGCTGCTCATGGTGGAATTGTTGGGTCTATACATATAGAGTTGGTTTAGACTTGCTCTATATTAACAAGTGCTATGAGATAACTGTTATGATATAG